>QUSF01000017.1:14722108-14761228 GCA_003676055.1 Chloebia gouldiae | reverse complement strand
CCGAGCAGGGTGACATCCCTGGGACCCGGCAGGGTGACATCCCCGGGATGTGCCCGAGCAGGGTGGCATCCCTGGGATCCGGCAGGGTGACATCCCCGGGATGTGCCCGAGCAGGGGCTGTGCTGGCGGGCGTTGTGTAAGCACAGCCCGCATCCCCAGCAGATGCGCTCCCGCTGAAGTGCCGCGACAGAAAGCAGCCCGCAGCTCCCTCTCGCGACAGAGCCCAGGCGCGATGGCCCCGCTGGCACCGCCGCGTCACCCAGGGAGTCACGGAGGGAGGATCCACCCCTCTCCTGATGCTTTTTTTGGTCAGGGCAATATGAGGAAGAGAGCAGGTGATGGGGCTGATGGCACAGAAGGTCCTGCTCTGTCCGGAGACAAGAGAGGTCTAAGATTGATGAGAGAAGGGAGAGAGGAGAGGAATGTCCCTTGTGCCAGCTTAAGACCTCAGGTCTGCCACGGGCTTCCCGTCGAGAGACATTGGAGTTGGGGACCTCCTTGATGATCCTGGCTGTGCTCTGAGTGTCGGAGCAGGGGAAGAAGGACTGAGGAAGGTGCTGTGTGACCCTGCCGGCTGTTTCCAGGCTCGTTTCAGGGTAACAAATGATGATCTTATCGAGCTTGTAGATGGCACGAGAAGGGGCGTACAAGGCCACCGCTGAGAGGGCCGGGAGCCCCCGAGTGCTGCACTGGGGCTCCGGGTGCTGAGCAGGAGGAGCAGGAGCAGCCGGCGTGTCCTGGCAGGAGCAGAGGGCAGGAGCATCCTGGGCTGTGTAACAGCGGCACAGTGAGGAGGCCAAGAGAAGCGATCGTGTGCTCTGCACTGCCCGCATTGGATCGTGATACAGCAAACAGCGCCGGGCCCCAGCACAGCAAAGGGCATCAGCGAGGGGCGAGACTTCAGCTGAGGCCAAGAAACTGGAGCGCTTGCAACGTAAGAAACAGCTGAGACAATTGGACTGTTCAGTTTACAGAAGAGATGGCTTTGGGGGATCTCATGGCAGCCTTGTGTGAGGGGGTTTTTGAGAGGACAAAGCTGGGCTCTTCACTGTGGTGCATGGCACAAGGACAAGAGACAGTGGGCAGAAGTCAAAACAACAGAGACAAGACAAAATGCCACTCTCATAATGATAAAGTATTGGTTTGTGGATCCAGAGGGGCTGTGGGTTTCCCATCCTTGCAGGGTTCCAGAATCAAACTGAACAAAGCCCCGAGCACCCTGGTCTGAACCCAGTGATGACCATAATTTGAGGAGGAAGCTGAGCTAGACATATCACAAGGTCTCTTCTTTTTTAAGTGATTCTCTGATACTATTTCCAGGGAAAAAAAAAAAAAAACAAAAAAAAAAAACCATGTGGGAGAGATGGAAAGTCTCAATTACTAAAATAACCCCAGATCTTTGCTTATGCAAAGATTTCTGAAGCACCTGGAGAGGAACCAGCATTTTACAAGTGTAATAGTAAACAAAGAGGGCATTCCCTTTCTTTAGGTCACGGATCCACAGACTGTCACCAACCTTCCCAATTGCCGTTGTGTCTAAGCCATAAATAAACTCCATTTGTCTGTCTGCAGTGGGACTTCAGCACTTAAGGGCTTGGCAGGAAATATTCTGGGGTTGAAAACATTACTTAGGACCTGGAATCTACTTGGAAAGACACACATTCCCTTTAATGCTCAGCATATACTTACATGGCCCACTCCAGCTTCTCATTCTTGATGGAGTTATAGAGTGTCTGAAAAAAGAACATGTAATTAGCTGTGTCTGCTTGTGGAGACAACTCCTCCTCCACACCCTGTGTTCTTGGAGATGCTTTCCCTGCTGACCTGTCCTGAAGAAGCATTTCCCAGTGAGCAGGATGGCTGCTGTCCTGCTGGGCCCCTGCCCTCTGTGTGCCACACTGGGCATTGGACTGAACACAGCTGCAGCAGAGGGCCCTGGCAGCCAGCCCTGCTCAGGAGCCTGAATATGATGATTTTGACTCATTCTGGGTGCTGTACCTAGTTCTGAGTGAATCCTGGCCTACACGCAGTGGTAGAAGACTCTGGGGTATGCAAGGACACCTTCAATGTCTTAATTAGGTGACATGACAGGGGGGGCTTGAACTGAGCAGCAGGGGAGGAATGAATGACCTTGGAATCAGCTTTTCCAATTTCCAATTCCTTCTGTGCAAAATTCTGGCTTCCTTGGGCCACTGGAAAAGAAGCAGGAATGGGCTAGCAGAGCAGAATGTGGAGGTCATCCTGACCATACAGAAGGGTAGGATAGGGTGAGGTCTGCTGGGAGATGGAGATGTCACCCCAAGCATGATGTGACACCCCTGATGTGGCACCTCTCATTCAACCTCCTTCCATACAGTGAAATTCAGGTCAGGCTGCTGGACCTGCAGCAGGTGCAGAGAGCAGTGGTGCTGCTAAAACATGTGGCAGGAGGAAATACTCCCTTTGGGGCATTTAACCAGATCCCATGGTACTGCACTGGTAGTGTTGGAACATTGCATTTCATTACATGGTAGTGGAGGCAAATATAAGTTTTGGTGCTGGATGGTTGTGTTTTGGGGTGGGGAGCACCTTGCTTTGGGCATTATCTGAAATGCTGGTGGATAAGGGCCCCTGGTAGGCTCTGAGGGCAGGTATGCCATAAATCTGGATAAAACATCACCAGGGAACAAACCTATTTTGTCTCACTGAAAGTTAGCAAAGACATTCCTGGGGGTTACAATTCTTCTCCTGAAACAACTGAAAAATGCTGATTGAAGGGCTCAGGGTGTCCCAGCAGGACTAGGTGGCACTGCAATAATAATGACAGTGTCTCACTGTCTATTTATATCACAATACCTTCAGCAAATCCTTGGCAAAGTCCTTCCCATCGTTCAGCCCATCCAGGTTTGCTATGAACTGTTGGCACGACATCTTTTTGCCAATGTTCTGTAAGGCAAAGAAGCAGCTCATTAAACTTGTGGAGAGTTTTGACTTTATCAGTGTCTTTCAAAGAACAGTTTTATATCTAGTGCTGAAGCCTGGGCTTGTCCCAAGAGCTCAAAGGGTTTCTGATCTAATTTGCTGTTGGGCTCCCTGCTTTATTTGCTCATGCCAGCATCCAAATGTTTCAAATGGTCTCTTTTTTAATGGTGGAAATCAGACATCTGAAAGTAGCCTCTCCAGCTCTTGCTGGAGTGGTCCTGGGTGCAGGCTCTGTGTCTCAAAACTCAAGACAAGCACTTCACCTGGTGAAATGACAATGTTTGGATGGGGCTCCAAGCCCAGCTGTGGGAGAAATTGTGTGAGCTTGCAGTGCCAGCACCTGGAACAGGCAGCATTGGGCAGGGGAATGCTGGTCCTTGATGGAAGCTGTAATTTTTGATTGCCATTACAAAAAGAAATGGTCCAGCTACTGGTACTGTGGAGAGGGCAACACATGTACACTGGGAGAATCTCACAGCCTGAAACACACTCAGTACCAGCTAATGCCAGCAATATTTGGTTCTGATGCCTCCAGGCCACCTGGCATCCCTGATGTCATGCTTCATCATCTGTGGCATCTGCCTTCCCAAACCTTCTATCCTTAACTTCCTCAGCCTGCAAGGATCAAGGCAGGCAGCCTCTTCCCAGCCTCCCCTGCAATCCTACCTCTCCAAAGGGATGGAGCAGAGGTCTGGAGGAGCCAGTGGCCATTATAGGGTTCAGAAAAAGGAGGATGTCACAAAGGAAAGATGGGGTCTCCAGTGCCATGTTATATCCTTCATCCCCTCAGTGTATGGTGGCATTGCTTAGAGGGGGCAGTGGAGCCAGTGAGGACAGCAAGAGCTGCCCCTGGGGGTCCTGAGGGTCCCAACAGCATCCTGACACTGTTGGGCTTCACATCA
The DNA here is from genome assembly GCA_003676055.1 of Chloebia gouldiae. Taxonomy (NCBI): domain Eukaryota; kingdom Metazoa; phylum Chordata; class Aves; order Passeriformes; family Passeridae; genus Chloebia; species Chloebia gouldiae. The sequence continues at coordinate 14,757,365 of QUSF01000017.1, read as the reverse complement.
AGGTATGGGCAGGGTGACCATCAGGAGGATGTGGGAGGATGGCCCAGAACAGCAGTCAGAGCCCTGCTCAGGGCTCAGTGAGGAAGAGGAAGGGCCTGAGTGGGTCTTGCAGGGGATGAAGCTGCAGCAGATGATATAGGAGATGCCCTGCAGGGTGAGACGTGTCCTCTGTTCAAGGAAATAACCTCCTGAAAGAGACAACACCAGAAACCTCTGCCCACAAATGTGCACTGCAGGTGACCTGGGGGCTTCTCCCCACATGAAAGCATCAGGAAGAAGTGAGGCCTTGGGATTAGCTCACCGTGCCCCCCTGCACCCCCTGCCTCCTGTGTGTGCAAACCCTCTCGGGCTGCACAGAGAGCCAGGCACTGCCTTTGAGCGGCTCTGTCTGATACTCCTAATTATGCCTCCTGCTGGTGCCAGCTCCAGATGAGCTGGCTCCCTTGAGAGATCAAGAAAAAGAGGAGTAAAGCACTGTTACAAATCTGCAGTGCCTGGGGACGTGGTGTGGCACAACACAGCTCAGCCCTTGTGGCTTTCTCCCGGGGAGCTCCATTAGCCAGAGCTGCCAGCCAGGGTTCAGCGGGTACACGGGCTGCAGGAGGGCTCAGGAAATGAGCAGACATGCAGGGATTTCAGCAGAGAGGGGAGATTTTGTGTGCTTGCTGGCCAGCAGCGAATTTCGGACACAAAAGATAAAGGAAAAATCCAGCAGCACAACAGAGCGTGGGTGGAAAAGGGAGGAGGGCGAGGAGCCTCCAGAAGGAAGGGAGCTGGGAGGTGGGGCAGGTGCTGCCTGAGACTGAGGCAGGGAATTGCTTGGCAGGGAGAAGGTTCCTGTGCCCAGCCCTGCCCTGAGGCAGGGAAGCAGAATGCACAGCACTGGCCTCAGTGCCCAAAGAGTGATTCAGCACTGATGCAGAGCCCAGGGCATTCTTGGAAGTGAGTGGACTGTGAGATAACAGAAACACCAGGCTCACAGGCCCTTTTTGGGGTTCCTCATGTGTGTGTCTGAGGCTCTTGTTCGTCCCAAGGGATGCTTTCCTTTTTGTTGTGTGATCTTTCTCTGGTGCAAGAGACCTCTGAGCTCACCTGGGGCAGCAGCCACACTGTGGAAAAGCAACTAATTGCTGACTAATTGATTTGGTCCTGGATATGTTCTAGGCTGCAGGAACAAAAGCATGCCCCTGCTAGGAACCAACCTGCAAATTCTGGGCCGCACAAAGCTGCTGTGGGCAGCCTGGTGTCACTGTGCAGGTGATGCCAGGGGCTGCTCACACCTCAGAGCTCCCCAGCCCTCCCAGTGCTGCAAAAACAGCACTGCTGCTGAGACTGAGCCCCGGGCTCGGCTTAAGGACACCACCACAGGGTTTGTAAGGCTAATAGTGATGGACAAATGGAGTTAGGACCTGCCCAGGATCCCATCTCAGGCTTTGTTTGGTGCTCTGCTTTTTGAACAAATCCCATTATTACTCCAGAAGGTGGCCTTTCCTGAAGGACCAAAATGCACCCAAGAGTGCTGGTGATGCAGAGGTGTTGATTTGTCACTGTCCTCCCATGGCCAGGAGGGCCAAGAGTGACAGTGGGAAAGGACACATCCCTAAGCTTTGTCTCCCTGGGGCACAGATGGAGCACGGCAGTGTTTTCTTTGCCATAAGATCTCCTGGAGCTCAAACAGCACCAGCAGAGCAAGGCAGAAATTTGCAACAACTTGGATTATCCTACATGTATAGTCTTGATGCCTTAGAATTTAACTTTTCTATTTTCAGATCCTGCACTGCTTTAGTGTACAACTCTAAAACTGCATGGCCTGTCAGCTGCTGTTCTCCCATTTTATTGAGATAAAACAATTCCTCTCTAGGCCTGGAACTCAAGGACACCTGATTGTCTCAGGCCCCAAGAGATGTAAACAACAGTGAATTGAGGAGGACAACTTGGAGTAAATAACTTCATTACCTGAAGCTGTAATGGGAGGATTAACTAGAGATGTAAATGAACCAAATTTGAATTGTCTGAAAAACTCTGACCATTGTCCATCCTGGGTGTAGCCCCTCAGAGGTTTTTGACTGCCCAAGGTGTACCTATTGAAGGCCTTTAATAAATACCTGCTTTTATTCTCTTAAGTTTCTCTAGCCTCTGTTCTAGGTAGCCACTCCAAGGCATCAGTCTTGGAATGCTTGTTGTACTTGGTATGTTGTTGGTGATTGCTGGCTTTTAACACCAACTCCAGGTGCTTCCATGAACAGGGAATGTATAATTTTGAAGTTTTCTGGATGGTTTGGAAACGGGGTCTGAGTGCACCCGAAAATCAGCAGTGCTAAGACCAGGTGCAAATCTCCTGCTCTAAAGCTCTGTGTCAGGCCTTTGCTGGAATGGTGAACTAGACCATGCCAGGACACTGCTGTGAGGAGCTGCCCCTTTACAGACACACATCCACCCCCCTCCCCTCACCAAGGGCATTTCCCCCTCCAGGAATGCACACTAAAACACTGCGACACACAGACAACATTTAAAAGGAAAATAAAACGGAAGTGACATGGAGTATCATGGCAGCATCTCTAACAAGGAGGGGTGGGAGTTGGAGTCACACATTCCCAGGTACACCACAGTTCATGGGGGTTTCTTTACACCAGGAGCATTTCATGTGATGATATCAGCTGCTAATGGCTTGCTAAGTAGGGAAGAACACTGCACAATCATTTAGGATTCCAGACAAACAAAATTCCTTACTGTTTTTTAACACAATCAAAACAAGTCAAATGCCAGTGCTTTAAAGCAAAACACTAGAAGGACTGCACTTACCACCTGGTAAAGGGTTAAAGAGCAGAAAGAGAGGTTCCAGGAGCAGAAGGAAATTTTAAAAAAATTAAAATAAAAAGGAGGAAAAGGAGAAGAAGAAATTAATGTTACACATGCAGAAAAATAAAGAGAAGATTTTTCAAAGAAAAGCTCAGGCATTTGCACACCTGATCAAAAGAAAGCTATTTTTGCTGTGCCTAGATATCATGAGAACATTTCTTCTTACCAGGCCTCTGAGCCAGCTGGTCAGTGAAGAATAGAAATGGTAAGGTTTTGGAGGTTTAGGGTGGTTTTTTTGTCTCTTCAATTATGTCTATCTTCCCAGAGGCATATTTTGGATTTTTTTTTACTTAAAAAAACTAGACAAAATAAGATTATTTTGGATTGCAGTCACATAGTTTGTCTTTTGCCACAATGCTGCGTTTGCTACTGCAGGGAATGATTTGATGGAAATAATTCCTTGGCTCCAACCATTTTGGCTGGAGGATGAATGCTCCATGAGACTGATCCCACCACTATCCCACTGTGTGCAAAGACAGGTTACTGGGAGCCTCCAAAAGGTGCTGAGAGATCTTCTCACAGCTTCTGTCATTTTCCAACCACTTTTTGGGGCACTGAGCTCTGCTCACTCTGCTGTTTTTTTTTTCTATGGAAGTCTCCAGTGGCTGCCTGTTACATCCTGGGCAAAAGAAACAGCTGGAACTCACGTTATGTTTTGGGTAGGAAAGATCAAATCTATGCCTGTGTAAACCCACCGGCCCCCTTGCAGCAGTTTTTGGGGAGAGGTGTCTGCACCACAAGAAGGAGCAGCCCACAGGGACGGGCAGGGAAGACCTCACTGAGAGCTCCTGGGACAGGGCTGAGCTGGGCAGCAGGAGAGGAAGCAGCACTGCCTGGCCCTGGGCAGGATCACTGATGTCAGCAGGACAGGCGCCTTTGGTGTGAGAGTGCAGTGACACTCAGGTGTGCACTGTCCCCAGGTAGCCAAAATTCCACCTGGAGCAGGTCAGAGAACTCTCTGCCAACCCATCTCAATTGTCCAGCAACACACTCAGCACCAGGGAACAGAGCCCTGCCCTGGGAAGGAATAAGGGATGGATGCTCCTCCAGGGGCTACTTACATGGCCATGGAGGTCTGTGTTCAGCAGCATCAGGGCACAGGTGAGTGTATGAATCCCATCTGAAACACACAACAGGCACACAGCTGTGGCTGGTTACTCCCCTTCTCATGCAGTTCTGGTGTTTGCTGTCTTGGCAGCCCAGCCATTGCTAAACCAATGCCAGTTGCTGTGTCTGGGAACCTTAAAGAATATCTGCTCCCTTCAGCTGTGTAGAATTTAACAAAAAAACCAAAACAAACTACACAAAAAGCCCCAAAGACATCCTCTTTCCCCTCAGACTTCACCTTTTCCTGAAACAACCACCATAAAATTGGCTTCAAAGCAGTTTTCCTTTCAAAGACCAAACTTCCCACTTCTAAACCCAAAGCAGCTGCTTGTGAAAGCAATATTCCAGTCCCTGCCTCCTCCCTGGTGCTCTCTAGCCCTTTTGTGAGGTCCTTCAAGGACCGGTCCATGTGCCAGGATGTGCATCTCAGTGCTGTGAGCTAGCACATGGAGACTGGTCGGGCTCTTTTTGGGGGGGGTTTGTCAGCACCCAGCGTCCCCAGCCCCTGCCAGGGCAGGGACAATGCCCAGGGCAGGGACAATGCCCGGGGCAGGGACAATGACTGGGGCAGGGACAATGACTGGGGCAGGGACAATGACCTGGGCAGGGACAATGCCCGGGGCAGGGACAATGCCCGGGGCAGGGACAATGCCCAGGGCAGGGACAATGCCCTGGGCAGGATCCTTGGGGACGGGAGAAGCTGCAGGCCTGTCAGCCTGGCTGTGGCTGGTTGGTTTGGCACTGCAGCTCTGTGCCCAGGTGCCCTGTGGCGTGGCCAGGAGGCAGAGGAGAGGAAGCAGTACCTTCAGAGGTGCTCTCCTCGGGGTTGCACTGGCAGTAGCGCCGGGAGAAATGGATCAGCACCCGCTCCCGCTCCTGCGTCTCTCCCATCAGCGGGAACGCTTTCAAGAACGTCCTGCACAGAGAAAGGGAGGCTTAGAGATGTCCTGCTGGGCAGTGTTCTGCCTAAGGAGCGAGATGGAAAGGGTAATTTATCCTCCCCCCAGCCCCACAGCCTGCAGAGGGGGTGCAAAGGGATCCGTGGAGCTGTGCAGGGGATTGTGCTGCCAGCTGGGATCTGATCCACCTCGGGTGTGATGGCACCAGGATGGGTTGCCCATCCCAAGGAAAAAAATGACTCCCACTTGTTCTGATTCCATATGGGATGGGATTCCTGGGAGAGCTGCTCTCCACCCTGGGGAAGCAGGCTGTGGGCCCTCCTCTTGAAGCCCAATTTTGGAGGCAGCACCTTGCACCAAATGTGACACCAAAGATTGAGTGACAGCCTGGATCTCCCCACAGCCCTGCTTCTCTCACATGGATGCTGGGAAGCCTGGAGGAAACGCCAAAATCCCGCCACGCTCTCCATCCCAGAGCTCACCTGAGTGCTTTGTCAAGGGTCAGGCCAGTGAAGTCAAAGAAGCTGAGATACTCCTCTGCTACCAGCTTGCTAAATTCGTTACTGTAATTAAAGAGGGAGTGGTCAGCCCCTTCATCAGGGAAGAAGACACTGTCCACAAGAAGAACAGCAGAATGAGCAGAATGCTGCCTCTGGGCCAGCCCAATCCCAGCAAGACACTGCAGGCATCATCTCAGACACAGAGAGAATTGCTCCTGGCCTGGAGTGCTGCTGGAAGGCCTCTCTGATGTGCCCACAGCCAGCCCCAGACACCTGAGAATGAGAGACCTGCTGCACCCCTGTGTTGTGCTGCTGGCCAGGCAGAGTCCCCTCCCAAAGCAGCCAGGAGGAGCCACAGGGGTATCCTGTGCTCCTCCAACACCTGGTTCTCTCCCAGTACCAGGTGTGTCCCCTCCTCCCACTGCAATGTCCTGCTCTCACCCCCAGAGCTCCCATCCCCCCTCTCAGCAGAGCCCCTTGCTCCTGTGGCAGATGGGTGCTGCTGGAGACTGGAGCAGGAGAGCTCCACAAACTCCAGGCAGGGTCTACTGGCTCTGCCAAGGGAACTGGACAGTGTCACAAGACATCAGAAAGCAGACAGACCCCTGCAAACAACAAATTCCTACATTTCCAGGGACCCAGTGACTTAGATGTGACTCTGCTCCCTGAGCCCCAGAGACAGTTACCATGCCCCAGGCCATGGGACAACAGCAGGGGCCAGGGCAAGACCCTGTCCCACCCTAAGATGGGCTTTTGTGTTTGTTCTGGTTTCCTCACTCAGGAATTACCCTCCTCTGTCTCTGTGCCAGTGCCAGCCCTTCCTGCAGGAATGGGTGACACTTCCACCGTGAGGACAGAGACATTCCTACAAGGAGAGCAAGGCATTTCCCATGGGGACATTCCTGCCATGCTCTGGCTGGTGGCCCTGCAAGGCATTTCCTGTGGGGACATGCTTGGCATCCTCTGGCTGCTGCCCTTTCAGCTTTTACAGACCTCCTCTCACCTTACACCCCAGTTTGATGCTCTGTCCCTCTGCCTGCTTTGGGAGGGTCCAGGCACCAACAGTTCTGACTCCCCTGCTGGGTCACAAGCCACCCCAGGGGGACCCAGTAGCCCTGGCCATTCCCATGTGTCTGGACATGGAAAGATCTGTGATGTTTCACAGCCTGATTCCCACTGCCCTGCTCCTTTTTGCACACCTGGGTCACTTCAGTTCCATAAGAAATTGTGTGAGTAAAAGCTCATCTCTGGGGGGTCAAACAGGCCTTGTGCCCTGGTTGTGCTGCCCGTGGCTGGGACCCTGGCAGACCCCACATCCCTGGGCACTGCAGTGCTGGAGCTGTCCTGGGCTGCTGCCACAGGGATTTGGTGAGCACAGTTCTGGGAAGTGCCTGGCACTGCCACCTTCATGGCCTGGGACAGTTCAACCTCCACCCAGCACAAGATGTGACTGTGGGCACTGGTGGAGCTGAGAGGGCCACAGACCAATGCTGGAACAAGAGTCTTCCATGGAGAGTTCAGTTGCTCAAACATCTGCCAATGGTAATTTCATGGGTTTTGGTTAATTTCAGAACTGAGGCAGATGGGAACAAACTGTGGGGAGATATCCAACCTGCATTTCCTTGTTTGTCAAGCCTTTTCTGCCTGCTTGACAATGATGAATAGTTTTGGCTTTGGTTTACTTTCTCTTTTTTTTTTTTAATTTTTTTTTAGAAAATTGCCAATTATCACAAAGAAAAAAGAAGTGATAAAATGAGATTTCACTTTTTGTACAGCCCTCCTACATAGAGCTGGTCTGAAAGCATCACTTAAACTTAGTCTGTTCCCAGCACTATAGGTTGGTCTTACATTGTCTTAAGTGAGCAAGACTGACTTAATACCTATATTAATACCTATAAATACCTATCTTCAGCCTATTTCCTTTTCTGCTCTGCCAATCCAGCTGCGTGATCCAAGAGTCTGCAGCTCTATTTAGGTCTCATGTCAGGAAATGGTTCAGATGTCAAAACCCAGCTGATCAAAACAAAACTTGTATTTCAAAGGCAGTGTGAATTCCCAGATGTGGGTCACCAAACAGCCTCCCGAGGTGTGAGGGTTGCAGGTGTGAGCGAGGCCTGCAGGAAGTAGCAAAGGGGCAGACTCAGAAACCCAGTGCTTGAAAGTTCACCCCTCAGTGAGCTGTCATGGCAAATTTGAAAGAAAGGAGAAGGATGTTACACACCTGAGGCAAGAGCAACCAGCAATGCACCTGCTGCAAGAACCTCAGCAAGGAAGGAGAATGAGGACGTTGCCAGGTGATGCAAAGAGCCTCTCTAGGAGACAATTCCTGGGCTCCTTCTGTCCCAGCACTAAGCTGGGAGTGACAGACAAGCCTTGGTACTGAAATTGTGGCTGGGTATTTGCTGAGGGACAGGTGTGTTCTGCTGATCTGGGCCGGGGGAAGACATTCCAAGGAAAAAAAAAAAAAAAAGAAATCCCAGCAACACAGGTTATATCTGATCCAGGCAAAGGATGATGGGGATTGGTGCCTTCACACCCACTGGCATCCTAAAATAATCTGTTACTGCTACACTTGTTACTGTTACTCTGTCTCTTAGAAATCTCTGTAACTCTCCCACTTTTGAATATTTTTTGATTTCCCTTCTGCCTTACCCAGGCAAATCTACCAGCTGAAGAGCCTGGACCTCCCTGTGTGTCCCTGGCTCTCCAACCAACCCTTCCTGCCCTCGTACAGACTGAGGCTCTGCAGCAAGGACATTCTGGGGTGCAGACATGGAAAACCTGGGGAGTGGCAGGGAGCCCACTGCAGAGGCAGGTCTGGCACCCAAACCCTTCATCCTGGGGACTGCTTTAGTCTTGCTGGGCTCTTCCCAAAGGCAGGAAGCTCTTGGTTCTGGTGGGCAGCAGCTTGTGACATTTACTGCCCAATACTACAGGCAGATTGTAGCATTTGTGTTTTAAGGACATTGGGCTCCCAACTTCAACTGGAAAGATCTCCAGCAGCCCCAACTCCATCCAGCACACAGGCTTGGCCCTTCCTGCCTTTTCCTGCCCTCCCAGCATGACCAGTGCTCCCCAGCCCTGTATCTCTGTCACCCCCTCACAGGGCTGATCCCACGTACTTCTTCCCGAGCTGTCGGGCCACGTCGCAGCGCTTGAAGCCCTCGAGGTTGTAGAGGCGCTTGGCCAACCTCTTGGCAGCCTCGCTGTCCGCCCTGCAGCCGTTGGCCAGCGTGTCCGTGCTGCCCTGGTCCAGCTGCTCCGTGCTGCCCATGTCCGAGTCCGAGTCTGACAGGGTGTCCTTCAGGCTGGCGTCGCTGTGCAGAGACAAGAAACGTTCAAGGAGCCGCAGCTTGACTCCACGAAACCCACAGAAAACACCATGTTTTGATTTCTTCTTGCCCTCACAAAACAACTATGAGAAACCAGCAATATGGCTGTAAACTGGACATGGGACAAGCCCTCCTTCATTTCAGCTTGAATGAAATAGTGCAGTGTAATTCCAAATTGGTAGAAAAGGTCAGAGAGAGGGCGGCTTCCCCCTGAGAAATGAGGATGTATCAAAGTAAGCATCCTCAACACTTTTTACACTTCCTCTCTCCCCACTGGGGATCCCCAGCTCTTTCCAAGCCATGGACGTCATGGAAATCTTAGGGATAGCTTTTCAGTTCAGGTTATTTGCTGAGGATGAGAAGCTGCACTTGTACAGATCATGTCAATGAGACTGGCACCAGACCAGCTTTTACTGGTGACTTGCTGCCCTGCAGTTGCCTGCTGGCCTTGTGGCCAGCTGTGCCCACAGACAATGCTCTGAGCAGCCCTGCTGACACCACGTAGGTGGGCATACAGCCCTTTATGCCTGCCCAAGGCCACTTGCAGCACCAATTCATGCATTTTTGGGCAGTGTGACTCACTGCTGGCCTGATAGGTGGACATGCAACCTTGCTCCAGCTCTCCCCTGACTTGGTTGCTCATCACCTGGCTTCCTCATGCAGGGAAGTGCCCTACGGATGAGCTGCTGCCTCCCAGGAGTGATGATTTGGGTCTGAGCTAGTCCAGAGGATGAAGTCTCTGCTGATCTCCTCGTTGCCTGTAGAAGAATTTTTGGGGAGGCTTCTGTAGGGGTACCCTGTCCTAAGAGAAACCTTGATGTTTCCCTGCACTTCAGAGGCATTTGGGGGGGCACCTGACCATCCCCAACCTGCCAAAGGCTGTGCAGGTGAAAGTTTTCCTGCTGGTGTTTGGCCTTTCTGCCACAACAGTACAGGAGAGGAAGCACAAGGGGTGAAAGAGCAGTTCCAACTCAGTCATGCCCACTGAGCCTTGCCCCTGGACTGGGATCCCTCAAGAAAAGCAGCCACTGTCCAAGAAACTCCCTGCCTTACCTGATGGAGTTAATGATCTTGGTGGCATCTTCCTCTGAGCCTTCCACGTGGAACCCATTTGGGATACTCTTCAAGGACAGCCGGCTGAGCACATTCTCTGACCTGCTGCTGGTAATTGAGTGTCTGAGAGGGCTCCCAAAATCCCCCTCCACTGGCTTGGCTGCCGCCTGCTCTTGCTTGTCAGCAGCCATGTGGTGAAGGGCTTCTCTCTGCTGGGCTGCCAGTTTCTGCTCCAGGAGCTCGGGGCTCTCCTTGGCCCTTTGCTGGATCAGTGGGGTGAGGGGTGCCTCAAAGCTGACACAGCTGTCTGTCTCGTCTGTGAGGGAGAGCACGTCCAAAGAGTCCAGGCTGCTGTAGTAGGTCCCCTTCATAAGGTCAGACTCAACAATCTTCTCAAAGGTCGAGCTGAAGCCATCCCTTATGTCTTTGAATTGGAAATGCTCCCTGTCATCATCACTGCAGCTCAGCTTGACATCTCCAGAAGCAAACCTGGACCAAAAGGAGAAATGTAGAAAATATTGTCAAGGCAATTCTTCCCTGTTCCATTTGGAGTTGGGAGGAAGGGAAGAGGCAGGAATGGCTGCTGTGATAATGGCCCTTTGGATCTTTCTGTGGTATAACCTTCCTGATTCCCAATTTACAAGATTCCAGAGCTGAAAAAAAAAAACAGTTTTGTGATGAGCAATCCCAGAGGCCCAGCCAGCCCTTAATTTGGTCATGTTCCAGAAAACAGCCAGACCTCTGCACTGGAGACTTTTGCCTATGACACCTGCTACTGGATCCAGTGCCAGAATAACCTCCTGGTTATCACTTAGCAGGTCCCACACTGCCATAATCCCATGGAAGACAGCCCTGATCTTTCAACACACTCTACAGAATCATTTCTGTTAACTGCTCACATCACAGACATTGTGTATTCCAGCCCCATACTTGTCCCCTGATGGCCATACACCACCCCGATGTCCCTCTTTTGGACACTCCCTAACAGCTTTAGATCTTTCTCATCTTGTGGTGGAAGGACATGATGGAAACCAGGACTTTCTTGCCTCTGCACTGCAGTCTTTCTGCAACTTTATTTGATGGAATGTGAATTTTTTGACAGCTATATGTTGCCATAGGAGGAAATGTGTGGGCAAAAGCCTCAGTCCCAAAACTGCAGGTGCTGAGTGTGCCTACAAGCAAAAGGTGGGGATTTCTCTGTTGAAAATTTTGGGTTTTTTCCATGAGTTCATGGGGCTGAGAGTAGAAAGCATCATTCCCTGGTGGATCTTGCAGTTGGACTTCAGAGCTGTGACCTCCCTGAGATCAGCAGACCAATGTTGGGGATTTCTGAGAAGGTGAAAGACCTATAGACAACAAAGCCACAAAGAAATGAAAATGGTGCTTTGACAAACAATAGGACAAATGGGATAAACCAGAAAGGAGGGAAAGGGATACAGTTAATGCAAACTGCAACACAGACACTCAATCTTTGGCTCTATTTCCTTGGATTTTTTCACCAACCATTTCCTGCATAGATACAAGAACTAACCTACCTTCAGGAGGACAATCATGGGTTCTTCTCCAGCTCTACCAGGGAATGATGACCTTGGATGACTTCCCCCTTTAATTCTCCATTCCAGTGGGAAGAGCAAGACTCAACACTTTCTTGTAAAGTACTTTAAAATTCAGGGATAAAATGCATCATACAAGCAGCAACGTGCAGGTGATGACAAATGATTTATCATCAGGAACAAATAGTTGACTGCTCATTAGTAAACATTGGACCAGGTTCTCCTATACCCAGAATGGGTCATCACAATTCCCCAAAGGGGAGTAAAGAAAAAAATGGGGAAACTCGGAGGTGATGCAGGATGACAGCAACTTCCTGGTGCCTTGGTCCATCTGTCAGCTCTTCCTGACCCACACTGACCCAGCAGAGTGGACAGTCCATGTGGTCAGGGCACAGCAGCTCCATGCTGTGCTTGGCCCAGCCATACATTCCTGCCATTTACCCTAAAGATAGGTGGTCAAAGCACTGATGAGCTCCAATGCAGTCAGTTTAACCCAATCTGCAGGCCCTAAGTGGTTTCCCAGACTTCAGCTGCATCCCAGAAGTTTTCCAGCTGCCCTCTGCTTTGAATATAGCATGTGACTTGTCCCTTGTGTATTCAGCCTCCCAGAAGACTTATTTGCTATCCAAGTGAATATGTTTAGAGCAAGAGATCATGGACTCTGCATGCAGATCCCAGTCAGGTTGCATAATCTCCAAATCCTCAGCCTGACACTTCTACCGATTCATGCCCTAGTACCTTAAAATAATTGCACTTCCAGTGATTGCAGCAGCATTCTCTGACCACCCTTATTTTCCTCTGGAACTCACAGCCTCTGCCAAGGAGCCACCTACCAAGCAAATATGATTCCCCTGAAACCTGAGAGACTTGCAGCTATCCAAGACCTGACTGCATAGCTCACGGGGCTCCTGGGACCTGCCTGGGACAGGCTCCCAGAGCTCTCCGGGCAGCAGCAGCCTGCTCTGGACACTTCCTCTGCAACACCTTCAGCTGTGCTTTTTGAAGCAGTGCTGCTGCTTCTGGCTGGGGCTCTTGAGTGAAACAAACCACCAGCCTTTTATAGAGCAGCCTGTTGAACAGCAGAGAAACAAAGCAGGAGGGATGCCTGCTGTCAGCCCACTCCCCAGCTCTGCTGCCCACACTCCAGACAGTGCTCGGAACGTGCAGCTCAGCACAGAGCCTGCACGGGGCTAGAGCTAGGAGGTGAACCCCAGGCCACCTTGGCCACCCTGTCCCTTCACAGCTCCTCTTCAAAAGGCCACACTCCTCTGGGACAACCCCTGCTACTCTTCTTCGGCCCATCCTGCTTGCACCCCAGGGTGGGTGCACAGGCAGGGCTGTAAAATTCATAGCAGGCATCAGCCCCGGGTGGCTACAACACAGCGCCCTGGCTAATTTCTGGTGGCAAAGGGAAGCATCCATATCCCCCCTGCAGGAATGGCATGGGAAGAACCTCTCCTCATCCCAGTGACCTGCCATTCCCCCTAAGCCCCCAGCCTGCAGAATCCCATGGAGGTCTAGAAACCTGCAGAGGCATAAAATCAGCTGTGGACAGCACACCAGTGTGAGTGTCCCCCAGTCTGGAGAGTTCTCCTGTGAGCCAGGCTGCCAGAAGAGAGGACTCATGCACTGAGGGACATTGCACACATTCAGGTTTGTCACAGGCACTTGAGAATTGGATGACACTTGTACCTTTTGTCTCACACTGATGTTCCTGTCACCCAGGTGCTGGTAACACCTGCCACAGGTGCAGTGGAGAGCAGAGATCAGGGCCGTGCCCACTTTCAGATACACAGCTGCCACCTGCTAGCCCAGGGCCTGCCAGAGCTAGCCATGCTGCCAGGGACTTCCAGGGCACACCAGCCTCCTGACAAGCCTGGCTCTCCAGCATCCCCAGGCTGTTGTACTTGCCCCAAGTTACCCCAGGTAGCTCTGCCATAAGTGCTGCAGTTGAATGTCCAACTTGCAAGTGAGACACCCCCAGAGTGAGCACAACCAGCTCCTCTCGAGATCCCAAAAGCTTCCCCTTCACTTTAGTGGCTCTGTGAGCAGACACTGGCTCTAATCACAGCTTTGTGCATTTGTAACAAGAAAAAAACTGTGTGAGAAGTCCAGAGAGAGAAAAAAAAAAGAGTAAAAAGTTACACACAGGGAAAAAATGTGCAGGAAGCCCAAAGAGAAACAGGAGTGGAAAGCCACAGTCAGCCATGAGAGCAGCTGCAGCTCCTTAAACTGATGAGTTACACACGGAGCAGAGTAACTCGAACCAAGGAGCGTCGAAAACAACACACACAAACCAGGACTGAGCCGACCTTCCGGCGGCTTCGCACTCACCCGAACTGCTCCTCTGCCTCGTCGGCGCTCAGGGCTTCTGAGGATCCCAGGACGCTGTGCCACCGCTGCTTGCTGAGGGCCCCGCTGGCTGCCTGCGGGCCGGGGGAGCCCCTGTTGTCCCCCGGCTGGGGGCTGCTCCGGCCGGCTCCGTCCCCGTCCTGCGGCCGCTCCGGCCCCGCGGCGGGCGCGGCGTCCACCCCGTTGGGCAGCCCTGCCCCGTCCGCACGGCCGCTCTGGCCGCCAGCGCCCGGCCCTTGTCCCCGCTCGCTGAGCCTCTCGCCCGGCTCTGTCACCGCTTCCAGATGTTCGTCCCGCTGCTCCCCCTCCTCGCGGGAGGGCTGAGCATCGTGCCGGGGGCTGGCTCTCCCGCTGGCAGGCTCCGCGGGCTGGCTCGGCTGCTCGTCCCCATCGCTGCCGGCCAGCGGCGACGGCTGCGAGCGCGGGGAATGCGGCTCGCTCTCACATGCGGCGGACCATGGCAAGGGGCTGCTCTCGCTCATGTTCCGCTCCTTGTCCCAGCGCCTACGGGATCCCTCCCCGCGCTCAGCTCAGCCTCGCTACTACCTACAAGGGAAAAGAAAGCACAGCGTGGGCATCGGGAAGGGGTGGAAAGGCAGGTTGAAGCCCCCACCCCACCTCACATCCCCAGTGTGAAAGCAGGGAAGGACTTTTCTGGTGTTTCGTGCTTTTGAAGGCTCAGCGCTCCTTACTCAGGGCAGTGAGATGGGAGAGGAAAAGCTGCTGTTGTGGTGCTGAGCCACTGCGGCCCAGGCACCCAGGCACCCACCTTTCCTGCTGTTCCACAACCCCAGAGGGCCCCCAAACAGGGGACGTGTCCCATGCAGGCTGTTAGTGCCCAGGGTGGGGACAGACACGTGGCATGGCTGCATTTCCCAGACTCACTCCTGGGACGGTATTCCCTGCCCTCCAGAAAGAGGAGAAATAGGTGAAACAGGCAATAAGCATGATTTATTCTTTTCTAACTGTTTTAAGCAGCTGTGCTGTGCCAACCTGTGTGATTCTGCCTGCTGAGTTAGCAGATCTGCAGAGCATCTTGCCTGCCAGAGCACCACTTCTCCTTTCGCAACACACAAGTACTGCTGAAGGATGTCACAAGCTGCCAGCTAAAACTCTGGCAAAAGTGTCCTGATTGAATATTCCCTGGGATGCTCTCTCTGTAGGGCAAGGGAAGGACACTGTTTTGCACTGATAGAAGTTTTTTGACAAAAAATGCACTTTATAGGCAAATAGACCCATTGAGGCAAAATCTGCAAGGTTTTAGAAGCACCATCCTCAGCCCCACAGTGCTGTGCAAGCTTTACTCCATCACAACCTTCCCACAGCTGCACTCAAGTGCCACCAGAAATGATCTCTTCTGGAAGCAGGAGTATTCTGCATGGCACCCAGGCTGAGCCATTGTAACAGCTGATTTTGGTTTTAAGCAATATGTGTCTTCATAGATATTTTTTAAATACTATCTGTCTTCATAGGTCTCTTCAGCCTGGAGGTGAGAAAACTCCAGGGAAACTTTAGAGCCCATTCCAGAACCTAAAGGGACTCCAGGAGAGCTGAAGATGGACTTTGATAAGATCATGAAGTGACAGGACAAGGACTAACGGCTTCACACTGACAGAGAGCAGGGCTGCTTTAGAGATTAGGAAGAAATTTTTCCCTGTGAGGGTGGTGAGGCCCTGGCACAAGGTGCCCAGAGAAGCTGTGGCTGCCCCTGGATCCCTGGAAGTGTCCAAGACCAGGTTGGAAATTGGGGCTTGGAGCACCCTGGGACAGTGGAAGGTGTCCCTGCCCATGGCAGGGGGTGGGAGGATAATCTCTGCCATCGCTTCCAACCCAAACCACTTGGTGCTGTGATTGTGATTCACCTGCACAGGAATTCTGGCTAATCAGTGCCAGCAGGCAGACAGGACTCTGGTGTTTTCCCCCTAACTCGGTTCCTAATTCACATCTGAAGCAGATAACTCAAATTCCCTGCCTCAAGTTCCCTCTCAGCCATCACCTTTGAGCAGCCAGGAGGGTGTCCTGGTTCAGCAACATACTCTGAGTGCTTCCACTTGCTGAGCTGAAGCTTTCATTAGCAGTAAAATCCCTAATTGCTTGGCCAGGTCAGTTCTTGTTAACAGGGGGTGCAGAACTGCATCTGCTTCTGCTCTTACAGAGCACCTCTCACCCTGTGGAGATGTCAGCAGCCCCTCCCTGCTGCTCCTTCCTCTGCACCTGAGTAAGGGAGAGGAGGGATTTGGACCCAAATACCCCTCTGTGGCCTGGGTAAGGACAGATCCACATAGGTACACGCTGAGCTGCTGTTCAGCAGGCCAGATCCCAAGGGGAACCCCAAGTCCTGCCTGACTTTGCTGCCATCCCACCGCCCAGGCAATCCTGGACCTCAGATCTAGCCCACTCTCCGTGTCCTGCTCCCCACAGCTGGGAGGGGTGATGGGCTGGGCAGTTCAGAGCCCTGCATGGCATGGCTTTGGGGTGAAGCACTCCTTGAAGGGCTGCATGTGCCACAGTCTTGAGATGGGGCAGGTCCCTCCTGGAGGCAGTGCTGGCAGTTTTACCTCTTCTCCACGTGCGTCCGTGTGCATCCCTCGCTGTCACAGCGCGCGCGGCATCGCCGCACCTATCGCAGCCGGGCGCTCCTGATCCCTGCACGGCCCCTGCCTGCAACAAGGGATCAGAGACAGTGAGAGCCAGGCCAGAGAGGACAGCCCTGCTGGTTTTCTGCCACCCTGCTGCTGCCCCTCATCAGGCTGCTTCCCAGACCCAGCCTATGGCTCCTTGGCAGAGTGCTGCAAGTGCTTTTTCCTCAGCATGTTCTGGTTCTCTGGGGTTTTCAGACATGGCAGTGCAAGAGTATTCCTTACACAGGGCTTCTGATATCTTTCATTACAAAGCACCCCCCACCTCCACCCACTCAGCTAAAGTGGAGCAAAGGGACTCCGTGGTTGCAGGTTTGAGGAGAAATCTGTCAGTGTGAGCCCAGAGAATGTCCAATTTCACCCATCAGATCCACAGAGTGATATACCTGAGTTTTGGGCTGACCCCCCCCCCAACAGCTCCTCCTCAGCCCCACCAAACAAGAGCCACGGTAAAGGTCTTGGAGCTAAATGCAAGCAAATCCGAGCTACAGAAGTGATTGATGTAGCAGCATTTCTCTTGCGGACTGTTTTGCACAACACAGGGATGGACAGTGATGTGTCCCCCTGAAGTGACCCCAGGCTGGGGGAGCACATCAGGTCACCACAGATGGTGTGTCCCCTTCAGACAGTGGCCTGAACTCACAGGCCAGGCTTGCATAGAGCTGGTGGAGACAGAAAGACAGGCCAGCACTGCCTGTGTGCTGCTAGAGGTGATGGGTGGCTCAGGGCCCAGATGTGCCACTGCTTTCCAGTGGTTAGAAAGAGCCCCTGGAGCAGCTTGGCAGCAGATATCTGTGTCGAGTCCCTGCAGAGGGATCTGCTCATACCCTCTCTTGGGCTTGCCCTTGCAGGCCTTCAGCTTCAGTCTCCACTAGCCTGCCAAGAGGATTGTTGGCCCAGACTTCCTGGGTACCAGCACATCAACCTCCTGTAGCCCACAATCCACCTGCAGGAGCTGAGCTCTCCCAAGGGAGGGCAAAACAAGCCCTTGGGACAGCCCTCAGGTTCACACATGTGGGCCAAGTCTCCTCAGCCTGTTTATCTGCCATCTCAAATTAAGAGGGAAAAGCTGTAAATCTCTTTCCCACCAAATCCAGGAGAGAAAATCAGTCCCAGGCCCTTGGTGTTTCCATGCACTGACAGCAGAGCCAAGCCAACACAGCATCTTCCAGGAATTTACTTGCAAAAATACCAACACTTTCCTGAGCATAACCACACTGTGATCTCAAAAAATACTGAAAACCTAACATGGGCCAAAATTTTGCTTTCTCAAACTGAAGGTATAATACAGACATGTAAGACATGCAACTGCCACTGCTCAAATCTTTGGAGGAATCTTTCCAGCAAAACTTTGCTGGCCTTTTTCTTAATATGAGATGAGTAATGTCGGGGTTTTGAGTGAAATTTTTTTAAAACAGACAAATGGATTTGAGCTGAAATTCTCCACTTCCCTGCCATCCATCCAAAAAACTTCAGTAGGAACCACCCAAGCTGAATAGTTCAAGCTTGGCACAGCTGTATGCAACCAGAAAACAGGAAACTAAAAGCAGTTAGGAGATGAGCCTGAGTAAGAAATGTTGGCAAACCTTAGAAAGTGTGGTGTCCCAGCCATCCCTCCTAACTTTAAGTAACTTATATTATTTATATTAAAAGAAAAAAAACACCAATTTTTTAAAACTACATATAAACTACATCAGTTGTTAAGCATTATACTACTGTTTCACCCTCTGTGAAGTCTCACTGGAATGTTTGTGGTCTGGAAGGAGTGCTGAGGAATTAATAGTTAAAGCCTTAGTCATGTTCCTCCTTGGCCTGTGCTCCTGCTGGAGAAGAGGCACCAGGAAAACCCTGGCAGGATGTATGCACAGACTGTTGCTGAGCTGGGAAGACCATCAGCTTCAGTGTGACAGCCAGGAGGAGAAATCCAGCCCTCTTGCAGCCTCCTTACCCTTGAGGCTTGTGTGTCTCCCATTGAATCCCTGCTCCATTGCACACACCTGCCTGGGGGTTGCTGTGTGCACCCAAAGTCTGCAGACAAGCTGAGGGTGTAGCAACCCGTGACAAACTCCCAGCAAGTCACCAACTATTTGATTTTTGCTTGCAATGACAGTTGCTTGAAGCACACACAGGTTATTGAGTGGCTGAGGCTTCCCAGAATCTCCAGAGGAACTGCCAGATTGGATTGTGACAGTCTGTAGCTCTAAGTGCAGCTCTTCATGGTGATACCTTGGACTGGAGTCATGCAGCCAACTCCTGCCACACTCCCAGCTCATCCCGTGTCAGCTGCAGAGGGTCTCTCCCACCCTACATCTCATCTGTGACCTGCTGCCTCCCCACCCACGTGGGGAAGGTGGCAGAGCAAAGGGAGGAGGAGATAGGCTGGAAGACAGAGCAAAGGGAAGAGCACACAGGCTGGAAGACAGAGCAAAAGGAGGAGCACACAGGATGCAAGACAAAGCAAAGGAAGGAGCAGACAAGCTTTTCCACAGCTTGGAAAACCTGGAAGACAAAACAACGGTGGAACAGCTGGTTGCAACTGTCCACATCTGCCTCCAGCAGACAGCTGAAAGGTCACCAGCTCTGGACAAAGCCCAAACCCAGACTCTCAACACTGTTCTCTTTGCTCTGCAAAGTACCAAAGTGCAGCTCAGCCTCTGAAGCTGCCACAGCTTCAAGCAGGCTGTGGGGAGAGGACACACTGCAGCATTTAGGCAAGGGATGGGGGGATGTTCAGAGGTCCCTCTGGGGCTCCTCTGACTGTTCCAAAGCAGTACAGCCTGGCTGCCTCGGGCTGCAGGCTGACATTCCCCAAGCCCCTCCTCATTTCATTCTGTGTCTGCTTTGCAAAGTGTTCTCTGAAGTAGGTAAGGGCTGAAAAGTGGGATGTGGGTTCCCATCTGTGGATTTCCACAAGTCTTGCCCTTTCTGCAGGCTCAGGCACCCTCTCAAGTGACTGCTTTTCCCTAGGTCCTGGGAAGAGGGTGGGCACCCCTTGCATGTCCAGTGTTCCCAGCCTCCCACAAATGTAACTGAGGTTAGCACTCAAAACAGGGTCTGTCAGGAAAAGGGGATGGCCTGGCACATATCACAGCCAGGACTGGTCACAGATAATGAACAGATAATGTGGCCCTCTGAGCTGTAGACAGTTGTTAAGCAGGAGCTCCATGATTTGGAGCACAGCAGCTCTGTAAGGCCCACATAAGTAGAAGAACATGGATTCTTGCTGTAGGAGAGGCTAAGGGAAGCCAAGGCACCCCTGGTCCACGGCTAACCATGGCCTTTCCATCTCCCTCCCAGAACTGGGGCTTGGTGGGAGAGATGGGACAGATGCTGAAGGGACTGAGGATCCCATCCCTGTGGCCCTGAAGGGATTGAGGATCCCATCTCATGCTGCCTCAGTTTGCAGGCCAGACTCAGCAAGCCAACAGCTATTACCTTCATTTATCAGAATTCCACAGCACCAGCTCATCACTGAGTGAGTTTCCAGTGCCACAGGATGGCAATTCAGGACAGCCACTCACTCCCTGCTCCAGCACCACTCTGCCCTGGGTCCTGCACAGCCCCTGGACCAGGAGGAGACAGGGCAGGGCTGGTTGGGAGGGAAGGAGAGCAGATATACCTCATTATCTGCTTTGGGATGATGCTGGATTTGCAGCAGGGCCAGCGAAACCAGGCTGGCATCCACTGCGGGGAAGCACTGGTCCCAAAGAGGCCAGGCAGAGATGCAGCAAAGTTTGCCCTGATTTTGTGAGGGGTTGGAAACCACACAGCAGCTCTTTCAGGGACTGGCTCTGGAAGTGTCCCAGCTTTTGTTGAAGCTGAATGGCTGGTGGGAAATGATTTATTTTTAATTTTCTTTCCTGCGTTAGGAACTGGAAAGGCTCCCGCTTCAGTTTTGTGTAACCACTTGGCTGCTGGGACACAGGAAGGCTTGGAGAAGAATCCTGCTGCTTAGTCAAGCATGAGCTTTTCCTCAAGTTCATGCTGAGCTGGGCTGCTTCCTGCAGCAGCCTTCCTTCTCCTTGCTGCTCTGCATCCCATTCCCTCTGGCTTAGCGAAGACAGAATCATGGAATGGTTTGGGTTGGAAGGGATGTTGAACTCCCTGGGCTAAAATGCCTATAGTGACATCCTTTGCTGTGATGGACCATATGCTCCGAGCTCCTATCCCCTGTGAGCAGGAATGGAATGTGCCCAGCAGCCATTTGACGGCCAGGCTGTAGATCCCATCCACAGCGTGGCTGCAGGGCAGGGATGGATGTGCTTTTATGACCTGACTTAGCAGTGACTTTGTAAAAGGCAGGTGTCACATATTACCCTGCACATGGGCACAGTCAGGGCTCTTTGAGGAGACAATCCTGTAGAGACATGGAGAGATCACAGCCATGGTTCTTTCTTTTGAAGCACATTTCTTCCGTCTTATGTCTCTGCTTTGACCTCTGCCCTTTCAACATGGCTGAAAAGAAAAACCTTCTACCATTCTCATTGTGAAAATCCTCATTTATTTTCCCCATGGGCTTGTTTTTTGTATGATTTTGAAGACCTCATTATCATTCTCAGCCTCTCCTCTCCAGATTGTAGACCCTGCCTTCTTAGCCTATTCTCAGAAGAAGCTCATTCTCCACCCCTTTGAGTATTTTGCCTACCTTTTTCTGGATTTTCTCTAATTCTTTTACTTCTATCGCTCTGTTACAGTCTGAACACAGGGAAAGCAGCATTGCATAGTGAAGATGTGGGCACACCAAAGAGTTATGCAGCACCAAACTGCTCTGTACATCACCCCCTGCTCTGTGCAGGAGTCCCTCCCTGATGACACCAGGTTGTAAGTCACCTGCAGCATTCCTGCAGGCTGTAAGGGGCAGGGCTGGGCTGAGCCCTCAGCCACACACTGATGCCCAAGTTACACTTCACAGAGCCCCTGGAGCACTGATGGTCATTGCTCATGGGCAATACGCTCTCCCAGTGGTTTCCATCCATCTCTGCCAGTGCAAACTGCAGGTCCTACATCCTTCGCTTCCAATGTGGAAAAGAGGCTGTGGATAAAACATATCCTACAGACTAAAATAAACCAGCTACGTGCTAAAAAAAGAGCCTTTGGGTAATCAGAAATCACTGTGCATGGAACATACTTTTTCTTGAAACCAAATCCTACAGCTCCTTATTTTGAATTTTTATTAGAGTCCCCAGAGAAATTAGGACACATTGAGATCCAAATGACTCCTGCTAAACTTCATCCTGGGGAAACAACAGCAGCTTTTTGCTTATGGGAAGCAATAAAGCTGAGTCTTAAAAATCTTAACAGCTTTCCTGTTTGCACTCTTTTGCAGTTATTAAAACTGGGAAAAATAAAAGAATATATATAGTATTTTTTATGTGTTCCTTTCCTCATATTGACACCTTGGCTGGGCAGCACTTGGTGCACTGAGCCTTCTTCCAGCCCTGGGTGTGCAAACCTCACTGCTCCCTTCACAGGAGAAACAGAATCATGGTCTCAAGCCTGTGAAAAGGGCTGAAAGCCTGGACTGTGTCCAGCTCTGGGCTTCTCTGGACTGGAGGGACCTGGGCTCCTGGAGCAGGTCCAGTGGAGGCTGTGGAGCTGAGCAAGGGCCTGGAGCATCTCCGTGCCCAGGAAAGGGGAAAGGCTGAGGGAGCTGGGGCTGCTCAGCCTGGAGAGGAGCCCAGTGAGAGGGGCCTCAGCCCTGGGTGTCCCTCAGTGTCCCTGGGTGTCCCTCAGTGTCCCTGGGTGTCCCTGAGTGTCCCTGTCTATCCCTGTCTGTCCCTTTGTCCCTGTCTGTCCCTGTGTCCCCCAGTCTGTCCCAGTCTGTCCCCGTGTCCCCCAGTCTGTCCCAGTCTGTCCCTGTGTCCCCCAGTCTGTCCCTGTGTCCCAGTCTGTCCCTGTGTCCCCCAGTCTGTCCCTGTCCCCCAGTCTGTCCCTGTGTCCCCCAGTCTGTCCCTGTCCCTGTCCCCCAGTCTGTCCCAGTCTGTCCCTGTGTCCCAGTCTGTCCCTGTGTCCCCCAGTCTGTCCCTGTGTCCCAGTCTGTCCCAGTGTGTCCCCGTGTCCCCCAGTCTGTCCCTGTGTCCCCCAGTCTGTCCCTGTCCCTGTCCCCCAGTCTGTCCCTGTGTCCCAGTCTGTCCCAGTCTGTCCCTGTCTGTCCCTGTCCCCCAGTCTGTCCCTGTCCCCCAGTCTGTCCCTGTGTGCAGCAGGGCAGAGCAGCCCCAGGCTCTGCTCCAGCCCCAGCGATGGCCCCAGAGCCCCGGGCAGGGCTGAGCCCAGGAGCTGCCCCTGCCCAGGAGGCAGAACTCCTGCCCTGGGCAGTGCCAGCCCTGAGCAGAGGGTGCAGAGGCTGTGGATGTCCCTGCCTGGGGCCATTGCAGAGCTGTGAGCACCCTGCAGTGCCCGGAGCTCTGGGATGGCCCTGCTGGAGCAGGGAGGTGGCACCAGGTGAGCCCCTGGGGGCTCTTCCAACCTTCCCTAAGCTGTGGTTCCGTGGTTCTTGACTGCACCCTCACTTTACACCTTGGTGACGTGGTAGGAGTCACTTAAGCCTCCACAAAAAGTGGGCACTGGGACAATGAGATGATGGGTCTCCCAGGAGAAGTGTGAGCTTGAGGCAGAAGGTCAGGATGTGGATAAACACAGACCTGAGTGTCCTCGTGTTCCAGCATGTCAGGTCTGGAATCTTCTTGGAATAGGCTCCTTTCCCAGGGCCTCTCAGCATGACTGTGGGAGGACAAAGATCCTGCTGCAGTCACTGGGGTCTGATCCTCCCTCCTGCAGAAGCAAACCCTGACCCCTTTGGAGACCTTGCAGGGCTCCCTGTGGATTGCTCCTGCAGAAACCCACTGCAATCCACAGGAATATGTCTGTGGTTCAGAGAGAACCAGGAGCCTCCAGAGAGGGAACAGCAAAGGAGGGCAAATTTTATTGCATCCTGGGGGAAGGAGGACAAGGGATGTTGTTCCTGCCTCTCCAACACAATGCTCCCCACTCAGTGGGTCTGGCCAAGGAGGTTGTTTGCTGCAGGAGCCCACAGCACAGATCTCAAGCCTGCAGCTGTAAAAAGATCACAGGGACACCAAAGGATCCCAGCCAGCTCTTTCCTGGCATGGGAGAAAAAGTGGAGAAAAGGGGCAGAGGCCTTTTGTGCCCTGGCAGCCCACGTTCAGACAGCTCCCAGAGCTCAGAGAAGAGACTGAGAGCAGGATGCCTGTTCTGGGTAACAGGTGAGTCCCAGTGGCTCCAGCCTTGCCCTAGTGCAGAACAAACAGTTTGTAATCAGTCCATGTTGTGTTGAGTCCAACTCAAGACAGGAGTTTTCAGGGTTTGTAGGCTCAGCTCAGAGTTGGCTCCATCCTCACCTGTGCCTGTCTGCTCTGTTGCTCACCTTGTCTGGAAGGGGAGTTTATAGTCTGATGGTCGATATGGTTGGGTGTTTTTAATACAAAACTGTGCTGTTTATGGGGCCTTTCCACTCAGTTCTGTGCAGCATCGTAATTGAATTCATGAAAACCCAGCTTTCCCCACAGCCAGGGTTACCTTCCATAAAAATCCACAAGAGTTGCAACTGCTTCTCATAACCCATAAATGCAAACAGTTTCTTCCCCTCTTTCCCTCCTTTTACTTCATCCTCCTTCCCCACATTCTCCCAGTACCCAAAATAATTAAACAGGGCTGGCAGCTGACTCAGACCCAGAAAAGGAAATTCCTGCCATGCTGTCTGTCTACACTAAACCCATGCAACGCCTCGCTGCAAGATCTCAGGAGGCAGCAGGCGAGCCCATCCTGCTTGTGCCCTGGGAGAAGCATCCAGAGGGATGGAGACCAGTACTGCAGAATGAAAGGGAGTTTTGGAAGGGAGGCAAACTCCCTTCACACTCCAACACATCCACAAACCTCAGAGATGAGGACCAGTAACACATCAGACTTTGATGGGGATCCTCTGACCACAGAAGCTGGTAGAAAATGTGTGCAGACAGATGGCTCCAGCCCAAGGGATGTGGGGACCAGCAGCTCTGTGAGTCCAGAATGTGCGGAGATGGTTGGGCACTGGCTCTGGGCTCCTTGGGAGGCAGTGTGACCCAGAGTGCAGGGAGCAAGGTCTTCCTGAGCATCTCCCAGACCTGTCAGGAGAGGAGGATGGCAGCAAACAGACTTTTGTGGGTTCTGACATCAGAGAAAGCTGGTTTGGAGCCAGCTGATGGTGTCCAAAGCTGACATCCAGCAACCTGCAACAGCAGATAACTCCTCACTCATCAGTGAGAGTGTGAAATCTCCCATTCTCTCCACACAGCACTTCTTCATCCACAGGGAACCATCAGGAACAACCTGCTGGCATTAGTGTGAGTGAGAGAGCCACTCTGGAAGCTGGAGGATGAAGGAGAGGATCCTCCTTTGAGAAAGAGAACAGCAAGCATTGTGAATGTCGTTATATACAACTACAGATATCTCCAGAGTTCTGCATTTCCACCCTGGACCATCTCCAGGAAAAAAAGGAATAACTTCAGTCTCTCTGAGGAGGGTGACCAGGCTCCCTTGGCAGAGAGGAATGGTCCTTGTTTTGCCCAGCAGAGACTCAGCCCTGCTCTCCAAAGAGCTCTCCCTGCCCCTCAGTTAAGCATGATTTCTGCTTGCCAGCACAGCTCTGTGCACATCACGATGGTCCCCACATCCTCCAGAGAAACACCTGCTACAAGACTCTTGGGTGCTCCTGGGTGTCACCATGTCAGCCTTGCAATGCCAGCTGGCCTCCAAACCAGGAGCATTGCTACCATGGACAGGTAGCAGAGACTTGACTGCTGAAGATGTTTGAGTCCAGAAAAGGCTGTTGGAGAGTCCAGATAGGACGAATTGCTCTGACTGATTTCAGCAGTAACACAGGATCAACCAGTGTCCACTTTGGACCTGAGGCAAGTCATCCATCTGTGAGGGGAACAGCTGGGTAACTGTCACACCACGGGGGACTTTCTATTTTCATCTCAGTGAAGGAAGGGAAAGGAAGAGCAGCTTCCCTCACCCAAATCAGACTGAGATGCACTTATTTGGCTTGAAAACACAGACTCAGCCAAGATTTGCTGACAGCCAACAGGGCTGAAACGTCCCTGCCTGAAATTAGAGGGTGATAGGGCACGAAACGTGGCAATTCCACTAAAGTCAGCAGCTCCACTTGGGCATAAAGCTGTCTGCCCAGGGGACCTGCAGGGAACAGCCTCAGAACATGAGATCTAATATGAAGGGACTTTAATATGTCACCAGGACCACATCAAGACATTTGAGAGGCAAAGTGGAGAGAGGAAGCCACTACAGGGGAACAGACAGGACAATGATGTAGGAAAACCATTGCTCTCAGATGAGGATGTGAACATCAGCCCTTTTCCTAGTGAATACTTCACCCATAAGCTCACTTCAGCAGGCAGGTTTAGTCCAAAATTTCCACTTTTCCTTTCAAAACTGCAGAAAACATTCCTATATAAAAAACATGGGCCAAGTAAATCTTTTCAAGGCAAACAGATGATCACTGACCTTCTGAAAACTCCCTGTTGGCTGTAGAAAACCAAGGAGGCACCAACAGTTCGTCCTTCTTCCATGTTGGAGGAGTCTCTCACTCATTCTGTTGTCTGGAAAGGGTGTCTCTTTTGCAGGTAGCATGACCACTCTCTCCTTTCTCCAGCATCTTTCACTGAAGGAAAAATAGTCTGGGGCACACCTACATTTTTAATGGGTCCATCACATCTGTGTAGTGATGTGCTGTCTGCTCAGTCTCCCAGACTGCACTCAGCAGGGTGTAGAAATGGCAGAAAATATAATTGCATTTTTATTCTGAGAACTTACAGGCTAGGATGGAATCACTGAAGGAAAAGAAGGATTTCTCTGCTCTATTAGGATGTGTTGAGTTATCATTATCTTTAACATGGCACAGGAGATGCTGCTCAGAACTTGGGTATACCAGAACTTGCTTGAATACATGGAAAAGCACTTTGAGTGAGAGTCAGCTCACCCAAATGTAGACATCTCCAGCTGAGCACAGCCCCCAGGGTTCAGAGTCAGCAGAAAGGCTGCGTCTGATCTGCATCAGAAGTTTTTGTTAAAGCAGAAGAATTCACTCTGCTGTTCTCTGCCACCCAGCCTGGGACAGCAGCCCCAGGTTGATGCTTCTGCTGCAAACACCCACATGAAAAACACGGAGCTGCTGCCCAGCCCTGCTGAACATATTCGGGCTGCAAACGCTTCCACAGGAACATCTTACTGTGACATGGCCAGATCTGGCCTCCCTAAGCATGAATGCCTCTGAGCAGCCTGAAATATTGAAGCTGACTTGCTTTGAAAACACAGAAAGTTGCCCAGAAAGTGCAAGTGAAACCCTGGTGGAGCCATTTTGCAGTTCCTGTGCAGAGGCTGGAACTGCCCTTGATGGATGTGCTGGATAACCATGGTGAGAGCAGCAGTCCCTGAGGAAGGACTCTAACAGACACACTCCTAGACTGATGTAAAGGTGCTTTATAGGGACAAGGATGTTGCTTCTCCTCAGGGGAATTACAAAAAGAGCAAAAAGCTCATCAGGATGATGTAATTGCACCAGGGCAGTGTTTTAACCACACCTGCTCTGGACCAAAAGGCTCTCCTGACTTCTGAGATGCCCTGCACTAGGTTTTGTGCAAGGGTAGAGCAGAGCTGCTACAGCAGCCTGCAGTGGGGTCATTGTGCCTCTTAGCAGACTCTTTCAGGTGTTCTCAGGGCTTTCCTCCTGCTCCTTAGACATCATTACATTTGGGCAGCAGACAGTGACTTTGGGAACTGATGAATTACGTGCTGGTCTGAGACTTTAGTGAAGCAGAGAGAGGCCAGAGGGGCCTGCCAGAAATAAGTGTGCTGTAAAGATGAAAGAGGTTCAGGAGACGAGTGCTGCTCAGCCCGGTGCAGCCGGTGACCCAATGACACAGTGGCACTCGAGGAGTGGCAGCCGGGTTTGCTGCAGGGGACAAGTGTGCAAACTGCAGCTGTGTGCCTGACACTGGGAATCTCTGATTGCTACAGTGTGCACAATCAAAGGGACAGTGTCCCCACAAGGTGCACTCCTTGCAGTCTGCTGTTATCTGTAGAGCAGTGGATTTCCTGGTCTTCTGCTTTCAGGAAGTATCCAGTTCATAAAGCACAGGCTTCTGCTACAGAACCATTCCCTTCATCTGCCAGGTGCTGCTGGAATTTTGTGGCCACTTTTCTGCTCCCCTGCTCTGATGGCAGTAATAGTAACACATCTGCATTTTAGGTGTTGCTATCAAGCTGTGATCTTGCTATGATCCTGCACATCCAAACCCCCTGCCTTTCACCTGAGCTTGTTACTCTGCTCCTGGTCCCCAGGCAGCTCTGGATCAACATTGCCACCAGGCATTTTGGAATCACCTCCTCTTGGACTTACCCCAGCTCTCACAGCGGGGGCACATGGGAAATCCTGAACCTCTGCACACTGAACTCTCCCTGTTCTTGCATGGAGAAATGAAAACACTCTGGAGGAAGCCTGCAGGGGCAAAAGGAGGTAGGTCCAAAAGTCTGGGATAAAAATCTCTTGCTCTTTCCAGACAGTCTTATGGCTTGGGGTGAGGGATAATGCCCTCCCTGGTGTCCCATGGCTCCTGCAGAGGCAGGTCCCAGCTGTGCATGCAGCAAACACCCTTTCACCATGCTGTGCTTTAAGGATCACCTACAGGAGAGGCACCTCCCCAGGCAGGGGGGCAAGATGGGCTCCAGTGCCACACACCTGTCCCACCAGCCCCTAGAAAAGCCAAAGGAAACTGCCTCAGCTGCTGCAGCAAATTTATTCTCTCTACTTCTGTAAGGAAAAGCAACCCTGTGATTATCTGCTGCCTCAGTTTCTACACCCATGCATGGAGAAAGCTTCCTCCTGGGTTCTGGGGAAGAGGGAGGGATTTCATGTTGAGGGAATACCAAGAGACCTGGATAAACTGCCTTGAAAGGACACACGGTGTCCTTTCCTGGAAAGGCAGGTTAACACTCCCAGCTGTAGGCAGGCAGCTTCTGTTTCCAAGCTCAGGACTCAGGTGAGGAGTGGCTTGAATAGCTGCCCTTGCCTGGTGCTGCTAACCTAGGAGGCAAAACCTAAATACTCATTAAGGCAGCACTTGGCAGAAACCCCATCCTCAATTACAAAAATCAATTCATTTTTTTATGAGCCTGAAGCCTTTGGGGCCTTATAATCTAATTAAATAAAGCTTTCTCACTTTCCTCTTGCCTGCTCCCCTAGCTTCTGTTGTACCAGTAAAGACAAATATATATTTTTAATTTAGCAGAACTCCTCTGCGTCGTGTATCCCCTTCTGGCCAGAAACCCCTTCTGATCCCACCGTGCCTGTGTCCTTCTTGGGCAGGCTGCATCCACAGCCTGCTTGCTTTTGTTCCCAGGAAGTGCCAAAGCTCCAGGGGCCCAGTTCTGCTCCATCCACTCCCACAGGCTGGGCACCAGTGCCTGTCTGAGGAGCAAATATGCAGAATCTGGGAAGGAGCAGAGCCCCACACAAGGTGAGCTCAGTGTTGGGAGTGGTGCCTCATGTCACACTGAGGGCAGGACGCATCCAAGGCTGCCAGCTCTGTCTTCCATGGAATACCCTGATTTGGAAGGAATTCACAAGGATCATCTAGTCCAGCACCTGACCCTGCACAGGACAGCCCAGCAATCCCACCCTGTGCCTGAGAGTGTTGTCCAAACGCTCCTTGAACTGGCAGGACACGCAGTGAGGAGATGCTGCTTTAGGACATGCAAAGGGAAGAGGCTGTGGGTGACCTGGAGAAGGTGCCACAAGATCCACAAATGGTTTGGTTGGAAAGGACCTTAAAGATCACCTCATTCCAAAGGGTCACCTTCCACTAGACCAGGGCCTTCCTCTCTTCCTGTGTCAGCACCAGCCAACAGAAGTGGCCGTGCACAGAGTGGGCAGAGATCTCTGTGAGTGTGCCCAGGCCCTGCTGCGGAGGAGGATGCAGTCAGCAGGTGCTGCTCTCTATATGGCAGCACCTGATGTTCCCCTGAGCTGGCCTCAGACCACCCAGTTCTGGATCAGGTGTTGGAAGAAGACTGGAAGATACCACAGGGAACTCCCTCTCTACCTCTATGAGGCTTTTGCCTAGAACTGTGTGAAATTTTTTGGAAAAATTGTTCACTTGCTGAAAATTGTGATTATAGGTCATCTAGACCTTACCTAGAGTTGTGATGCACTTGTGCTGAAACCACTAAAGAGCCCAATTTAAAACAAGCAAACAAAAAAATTTTGCAAGAATGAACTTTATGCCTTGATGTTGGAGCATGTAAACAAATCCAGAAAACAAAAAAATGCAACCCTTCAACTGAGTTTGGTATAACAGCATTTCCCTACTATCTTACATTTTTTTAAAGATTTAAAAGAAAATTATATTTGGGTCAAATTTGTTTTTCAATATCAAGAAAACAATAGAGAGACAACTGCACATGGGGGAGGAGAAGCCAGAGAGGAGGCTGAGCTCACATTATTTTCCCTGGGTTTTTCAGTATGGTTGGTGAACCGTGAGTGTATCAGGCTCTGGGGTCTGATGTCAGTTTTCCTGCTTGATGTTGACCAGGAGAACTCAGAGGCACATGCTCTAACCCCCAGCAAGGGGACATCACTGGGATTTCTCTCCTAGGTTCTGTCTTTTGAGGGGGAATTCAGTTCTCCATCCCAGGGCCACAGCAAGGCCACAGAGACAGGGGACCTCAGAGGGGAGCTCAGCTGCATCGCCTGGAGGGAGACAAGGATGGGCAGTGACTGCACAAGACACCAAATCCAGCTGTGAGCCCCCAGCCCAGCAAACACTTCATCCTGAAGGTCACAGAGCAGCCCTGTCCCCAGCATGGCCCTGCCACCATCACAGCACACGGAAAGCTCCCAGAGACACTGGGGGCCTCTGCAGAGCTGGAGAGCAGGAGACACAAAACCAGTGCCAGACTGGTGCTTTGGGAGATTATCCTTGGAACCACACCATGTCCCATCCTGTAGAGGAAGGCAGAAAATCCTGGGATGAATCCATCCTGCTTGGAAGGAAGCCTCTTCCTGCCCCTCATGAGGTGTGTCACAGGAGCCACCAATGTCAGGGCATCCCAGCAGCACCACCTTTGCTGGGAGCCATCCAGCATGTCTCGGAGAAGAAGAGGACATAGCAGAAGATGAAGCAAGGCTGGTGGTACCACAGAGGTGACACCCTGAGCAGCTCCCATGGCACCCCTCAGAGAGGTGCTGGGAAGATCCCTTCAGGTGTGGTCTCCTCTTTTGGGAGCCAGTGTGAGCACAGTTCCTGGCCAGGACATGGGGACATGGCGATGTGGGGATGGTTCCTTCAAACCGCCTGACAGCTGACAGCCTCAGCCACCCCTGCCCTGCCTCTTTCACCTTCCGAACCACAGCGCTGGGAAACCAGGAGGGGAGTGAGGTGATGAGAAGGAGGCAGAGGAAGGATTGGAGGAAAAAATGTGAGCAGTGGTGGTGAAGAGGTAGGTCATGTGGCCAGTGCTACGCTGAGGGCCAGAGCCCAGAAAAAGCATGGAGAGCACAAGAAGGAGCTTGGGCTCAGCTGCAGAATGTCTGCTGAGGCTGCCTGCAGCTCCTTACTCCCTCTGGCCCTGCCTGGTGCAAGTGAGGGAGCACTGGGCTTGATCTAGTGATGGGCAGTGTTTGCTCTAGAGCAATCACCAGTGTCCCCACCTGGGAGCTGAGCAAGGGTCAGGGCTATGGACTGCAGGGAAGGACCTCTCTGAGCATCTCAGCCTCTCCTGGGGCTCCTGCAGGAGCACAAAGCACAGCAGTGAGGATGAAGGGAGAGCTGGTTACTGTCCAGCTTGGCCAGGTGCCTCTCCCCTGTGAGCCCAGCCTGCCTCACCTCCCCAGGGTCACAGGAAACAGGGAGGGAGCCAGAACTGACCCTGTCCCTGTTACCCCACACCCTAACCCCCACAGGGAAGAACCACGAGCCTCCTGGGCAGAATCTACCCCTGAACCACTCCTATGGCTCCATCCAGCCACTGAGAGCCTGGATGCACTGAGCCTCCCATGGATCCTGTCCCAGCACATCCCTGGGAAAGGCATTTTCCTGACAAAAGGGCAAAAAAAGATGATTTCACCTCCAGCAAATCTGGCAAAGAGGTGTGTCCACAGCAGAGACTGTCAGGTAGCAGAGCAAGCAGCACCCACAGAGGATGTGGCCACTTCCACCAGGAGATCACCCACTCCAGGGGCTGCTCACACTCAACCTCCAAGTTTTCCCTCAGCAGGAATCACTGGGCCCATAGCCAGCACCTTGCTGGCAGTAGCCACAGCTCCCGCCCAGCCCAGGGAACATCCTTCTGGCAACTCCACCGACCTGTGCCAGGCAGCAGGGCCACACAGAGATGCCTGTGTGTGAATTGAACAGGAATCCATTTCCTTCTGGCAACAAGGACCAGCTCCAGCTTTGTGCAGAACCACGGACACCACGTGGGGCAACTTCAGATTTCAAAGGAGACTTTTCACTTGAGTTGCTTTGACATGGTGGCCTGACATACCCAGCACTGTGTGCCTCAGGACAGCCACAGAACACACAAACCCATGGCATGGAAGCTTGTGAAACTGTTGGATGGTGGCAACTTCATTGCTGGGAAAACCCATGGAGGAAGAGGACAAAAAGGTGTCGGGTGGTGGGATGGAGAGCAGAGAAGTGATGGTACTGTGGGTTGAAGTCCAGGAGAGCAATTCAGGGTATTTCAGCAGGGAGATGAGAGGTGAGAAGCACCAGTGGGGAGAGCAGAAAGCCAAGACACTTATGAGGGCTTCATGTGAAGAGCCACGTGATGGGCCACGCAAGGAGGACAACCTGAGGTCAGAAAAGCAAGTCCTGTTTTGGGCACCTCAGAAACTGGTCTGAAAGTGCTTGAGTCCCTCTTGCCACCCTCTGTGGAGCTCTCATGAGTGGCCTCAGCAAACACACCCACCTGATCTCCATGAACTGGAGTTACTGCTCCCCATCACCACCTCCCCTGTGCAAGCAGGACACTGAACAGGCCTGGTAGTCACACAGAGGTTTTTCCTGGCAGAGCTCCTTTGTCCCTTACCCAACACTGCCATTGTCACCTTGGCAAAGTCATTTAACCATGCCAAGCCTCAGTTTCCCCAGAGAATAATCCAGCCACATCCTATGGTGGGCTGAAGAGTGATAAGGTGCTGACACAAGAGGGAACTCAGTAGTAATGCAGAACTACTTGGCTTCCAGCCTCATACCTCTAAAGGGATCTCCAGGGAAAACTACCCACTGCAACTCCACTTGTGCCTAACTTTTAGGGGGAAAAAAGGCACAGAATGAGAACCATCCATTTTGTGAATTAGACATCTCTCTGACTGCCCCTCTGGACTCAGCCAGCCACTTTCAGACTTTATCCATTGTTTGCTTGGACTTGTATGGGAAAAATCACATTAAGGAAAATCCTAGTTGAATGACAGACTTTGGAACAGTTGCAATGGACAATTTGACAAGGACATGGGGATTTAACATATTTTTAAAGCAAAAATATCTAATGATAATATGCTCCACTCCTGGCTAAAAACATTATCTACTAGCATGGGGGGAATTAAAGCCATAATGCCAGCTACTATAATGCAGGCCTGGAACTCCATGCAAATATTATCCTGATCCAAGAGCTACAAAGCTCTGTTTATCCTAGTAATTAATTCTGTCTTATGTTTAGTGATACAATTAGAGAAACACTGCCATTCTGATGGGCTTGCTTCCACCAGTGCCTTTTACTATATTTACAAGCCCACAATAGGCTTGGTCTAACAGAAAAGGGTGAAATTGCATTTATGGAGACAATGCCACATGCATTCCCAAAGCATTTTAGAGATGTAAAGTTAGGCTCCAAATTGCATGTTTATTGTGTGAACACACAATGAGCTTAGATTAAATATTGACTAAAGCCAGCCTAACACCCAAAATAATGAAGATGAGCATAATAGTGTGGTTTACTCCCAGGTGCTAGAGAAATACACATCTGTAACATATAACATGCCCTCCCCACAGATATACTCTTTGTATTCTTGCTAGCCTTAGGCAGGAAAATTTCATTCTCATAAATTATGGATTTTCTTTCCCAACTGCCAACACATCCATATTACCAGTTGCAAAGCAAACAAATATAATAATAAAAAATAATAATTAAAAAAGCCATTCCCCTGACACAGTGACAAGCAGGTGACTGGCTCCTTGAATCCTCAAAGTTGAGGCAGCAAAATGGAAGATAAACATGGCTAAAACCAGAGAATCCTTTCCCTTTTGTCCCCCAAGGTGTGGGAGCCAGCAGGGAGGTGTGGGCATGGCAGGTATCCTTTCAGAAAGTACTCCCAGCCCTAGCTGTGTTCAGAAAACTATCTGTCCTTCTCACGCCTTCCTCCTTCCCAGACTTGTGGAAGAAATTCAGGGAGATGCAGACGTTAATAGAACAATTATGATAATAAGCCAGTGCTGAGTGGGGGTAACACACACCCTTCCCAGCAGCTCGACCTCTAAATCCTCTAATACAGCACCGCTTCATTCAAGATTAAAAGGAATTGTAACCCAGCAGAGACAAAAAGACACGGGAGGCAAGGCAGGATCTCACTCGGCAGTGAAGCCCCACTCCAGTCCAGATGCAGTCATATCACTTCAGCTTCTCTGTACCATCTCCATGACAACCATGTAATTTGGATGCAATAACCACTGCCGAATTGATCTTTAAATGTAGCTTTGCTATAAAACATAATACTGAACGTGTCAGGCTCAGGATAAAGAGAAGTAGCCCCCTACTACTGAGGACTGTGATTTAAGAACCCCCCCCCTTAATTTTCAGCTTCAATAATTGCATGTGTGAGTGGATTTTAAAGGCAGGAGCAGCAAACACCATTTGTGTGTGTGTGTACGGCACGCTTTGGGGTAACGAATGAGACACCACACTGAGAGCTGGAAAAATGTGTCAGTGTATATCCAGAGAATGGGCATCTTCCCACATGCACACACACACACACACACACACACACACACACACACGTACCAGTCAGTCTCCAGCCTCGGAAGCATACAGCTGATGCATCAAATAATCCTAATAAGAATCAAACCCAGTATAACTAAGCAAAATAGGAGGAGGGGATCGATGTACAGCATGACAATGAGAGCCCGGGAGCTCGCATTGGCACTTACCCGAGCAATGAGCTGTTTATTTTTTGGTCCCTTCACAAATGCAGCTCCCTTTTCTCTTCAACAATCCATGCAAAATAATCTGCAGTCCCACCGATGGAGGAGTGGCCCCGTCCCTCCCCCTCCACCACCTTCCTAGACCTCCCTGTTATTGGCTTCCTTCTCCCTTCTCTCCTGCTCTCCCTCGCTCGCTGGCGATGGTTACACCTCCCAGCCTTCCCCCAAGGTGTCGAGAGACTGCTGGGGATCCAGCAGGCAGGGTGGGAGGGACGGGGAGAGGGGGAGGAGGCGTGAGGCATGGTGAATGGCCCAGGGAAAGGATGGAATAAAGCTCTGGCCGGCGAAGCCCCCGGCAGAGCCCCTGGCAGGAGCAGACCCGCCGCTGGCTGGAGGCTCCGCTCGCAGCGCAGGAGCTGCCAGGGATGTCCCCGCAGTGCTGGGGCTTGTCCCCCCACGGGCACCTGCAGAGCGCTGAGGGATTGCTCTGCTTCCTGCCAGCAAATCGTCACCCTGAGAATTGACACTGGCTTGAAGTTTTGGGTTGAAATCCTGCCAAATGCTCTCGGTATCTTTAACAACCGATATGCTTCCAAACGCAGACGTGCAGCACTGGAAATGCCTCAAGGACCCACCTTGGTGCAGACCCCAGCACTGCAGGTTGGGTTGCTCCGTGCCTCTGGACACTCCCACCTGCTGCAGCTCCATCCCATCCCATCCCATCCCATCCCATCCCATCCCATCCCATCCC
>QUSF01000017.1:14704549-14722098 GCA_003676055.1 Chloebia gouldiae | reverse complement strand
CATCCCATCCCATCCCATCCCATCCCATCCCATCCCATCCCATCCCAGGCTCCAGCAGCAGTGCTGCTCCTATGCCTGCCAAGCTGCCTCCAGAGCCTCCCCCACCACTGTGGGCTGGACGTGGTGCTGCTCACCACCACTGACACATCTCCATCCTGACAGCTCTTGCATGGCTTTGTCCACGGGCTTACCCAGGAACCTGGCTCACCAGGAGGGCTGGGGATGCAGTGTGGGGTGGAGAGGCACAGGGACACAAGCTTTTCCTGCTTTAGGGCCCTTTTACCAGAATAACAGAGCAGTGTTCAGGGCAAACACTGTCCCTTGGCCTCTTGCTGGCTGTAATACAATGGGGGTTTCTGTGGGTGCACAGGTGAGGGGTGCTGGGTGTTCTCTGGGTCAAATTGCCCAGCTGGAACACAAGCCAGTGGTCCCTTAGCCTGGGCCAGCTGGGATAGTGGCCAGCTGTAAGTATCCTTCCCCCAGAGCTGGCACACTCTGTACTGGCATCACCCATGTCCTGTGACACACAGGAACCAGGATGTGCACCCTGACTGCCCTGCAGGGATGTGGGGTCACAGGATCACAGAGGGGCTGGAAGGCACCTGAAAGACCACCTTTTTCAGGCCAGGCCATGGGCAGGGACCCCTTCCACCAGACCAGGATGCCCCAAGCCCCATCAAAGCCCTGGGTGAGGAAGAAGGGTTGAGTGTCTGCCCAGATCCCTTTCCTGACTCCAGGGAGAAAACCTCTCCCTAGACCTCTCTCTCTTGGAAAACTCCTTCCAGGGGACACACATTTCTGAATGAGAAGACAAATCCCCAACATCCCAAATTAAAAATATCATTACAATGTACAGCCCAACAGTGCAGCACAGCCATCAGGTGAAATAATGTCCTGGAGCAGCTCAGCAGAACACGGCCAGAGATCCTTCCAGCAGGGATACCCCCAGCACAGCACACAGGGTTGTTTGCCAGGGATAGGATTGGTAATGAACCATGTAATGAGCACCCTGCAGCTATACTCAGGACTTTTCCAACAAATGCAAGCCTGAGTGAAGGTTACTGTGCTGGAGAGACACAAAAATGGACCTTGTGGCCACAGCCAAGAAGCTGGGCAAATCCAGGTGTGGGGCTTTTAACCTCCCACAGGTTCCCTTCATCAAAGAGATTCTATTAACCACATCATAAAAGTCTGTCCTGCTGCTCTTTCTGATCAACTCTAATGTATTTGTAATCAAACAATTATCAGGTTAACAAAAAAAAAAAAAAAATAAAAGCACAATCAATATTTATCAGTCTGTTGTGCTGTTCAGTTCTGAAGGCAAGGAACAAAATCCAATTTCTGCTCAGCCAGTCCTAGGAAATGACATTTTGCAGCATGAGAAAACGAGGTTCTAGTTTCTAAGAATATATCCACTAGTGGGTTCCAAGTAACTGTGTTATCAATCATTCTGCTCTGGGAATGAGCATATCAACAGCTGGATTCAGGGAGACACCTCCTCTCCTCCCTTTGGCAGGGCAGTGAGCCTGTCCCTGTCATTGACTGGACATTCCTAAGAGCAACAGGGTACAGAGATTTCTCCTGGTACGTCTCTGTCAGGTGCCTCCAATATGTCATAATATTTTCTTCCAATTAAGGAAACTCCTAAACTACAGCGATTCTGTCTGTGCTGCTGAATTGTCTGGATTTTTTGCCACCTGTGACAGGAGTTCTCTGAGGAAGAGGGAGCATCCTGAGACAAGGACACCTTCCTTCCACCCCAGCGTGAGGGGAGCCACCCCTCAAGCCCCCAAACAAGCCAAAGCACCCCGCTGTGATCCTGCCAGGCAGCAGGGAACTGCAGGCACCACAAGTAAACACTGCCTACGCATCCAGACCATGGGAATGCTCCAGCTGGGCTGAGGACAGAGGGGGACACCTGAAAAAATGATAGCAGCATGTGGTCCTGAGATGGTTCATGCTCCTGTAGCCCCATGGGATCCATCAAATCTGAACTCCAAGGCTGGCAGCTCCACAGATTCTGCTCCCCCTTTGAGTGAAGAAGACAAGACCACCTACCCTGCAGCCCCACAGGCTTTATTGACTTCCCTCACCATTTAAAAAGTGCCTTAACTGCAGCTTAATGCCTTTGCTTCTGAAGTTCTGAATCCCCATTACAAAGAGTTTTCCAGGCATGCCCTGCTCTTGGTCCTTGCTGTGGCACACAAGGACACTTCTGGGTGCTGTTAAGCCTTCTCAGTTTTTATTATGAAACTATTACGGGTGTTCTTTGTACCCAGAAATGAGCATGCTTCCATGTCCTCACACAGCTGTTTGTCTCAGGAAATCCTTTGGATTTTCCAGCTGGGATTCGCTAATTTTCAGCACAAGCCACTTTGCTGGAGGCCATAATTAGGAGAAATCTATATGAGGGCCTTGCTGCATGCAGGTGGTGTGGACAGGGGGATGGGGAGGGGGATAACAGCCCCTCTGAAGAACAAGGGCCAGTCCTTGAGAGCCTTTGTCTGCATTTCTCTTACACTTGAGATCAGTTCTTTGTCCTGGGTGATGTCTGTCCTTGGAGGTAAGTTGTGGGCAGAAAGTCCACACCTGGAATTTCTGCATCCAGCTGGGCTGTCACAGGTGTAGGCAGAAGGCAGAGAGCTGCACCAAACACCCCACCCTGAGACAGACTGTCCAACAGCAAACTCACAGGTGGAACACCTGCAGTCCCAGGAGCTGCACCTGAATACTGTGTCTGGGGTCACCCTGCCCCCGCTGGCTCCTCCTAAACAGAAAATCCCAGTGACTTCAAGAATGTTCCCCTGGGAGTTTTTCTTTCCGTCCAGGCCGTGACCAGCTTGGATGCACATTCAAGAGAAACTTGCTTAGGGCTGCACAAGGGTCTGGTTTTCTACACCACAGTTCATCCTCTGAGCTCCTCAATAACGTTCTGGCTGCTGGGCCAGGAGTCAGAGCTGAGTACTGGCCTGGCCAGCACAGCCACCAGAGCCCTCTGGAAGTCCCAAGGACAGTATGCACTAATCTCCTGTGCAGGGATTAGTCACCACTCTTGCCCACACAAAGAAATCTCCATGTGCCATGGAGGATTTTGATTCCCTGCCCAGTGTAGGCACTTCTGCCTGGGAAATCCCAGCCTGGAATATGACAGTCATCCTTCCTGGCATTTCAGGTTTTGGCAGAAGGTAAGATTGATGGTGCTGGATGATCACTCTGCTCACTCTCCATCTTCCTTCATGGGAACTTTCAAATGAGTCACTGTCCTCCAAAACACCATCGTTCCTCTGCCCATGGGGGTTTCTGAGTGTATGAATTTGCACTTTTCTTCCTGAGAGCCCATTGCTGACACAAAATCAGCTGCCCAAGCAGACCTGACCACTCACAGCATCTGACTTGTCCTAATTTCAGTAACACTAAGTGTATGAAAACTGTAACCTCAGCAACTGATGAGAGTGAGCAGTTCCTTGGAGGTCCCAGAGGAAGTGTGGAGTTCTTCTGACTACAAGGGGTCTGCAGCATCTCTTCCATCTTTTGTCATACCCCAGTGTTGGGAAACTCCCCCTCTCTGCCATCCATCATCTCACCTAAACAAATGCCATTCTATTTTGTTGGCCTAACTTCATAGAATCATAGGATGGACTGGGTTGGGACGGATCTTAAAGCCCATCCAGTTCCACTCCCTGACATGGGACAGCTTCCAGTAGTCCAGGCTGTTCCAAGTGTCCAACCTGGCCTTGGGCACTTCCAGGGATGGGGCAGCCACAGCTTCTCTGGGCACAGCCTTCCCCAACACCCAGGTACTGACATACATGAAACCATTCAAGGTAGTTTTTCTACTCCTAGACATGTACAAACATTTCAATTTACCACTTTTCATTTAATGTGCTGTCTGGTTACTGCTGGACCAAGCATCTTTCCATCCCCTCAGCAGGATAGGGATCCATCAGGATGCTTTTCTCCAGATCTATGAATCTTTGACTGGACACCTTTTTTTTTTCAGTATCAGAGCAGAGTCTTTGCCAGCTTCATCTAAAACCATGCAGCATTTATTTTCTTTCTGACATACATGCATATAAACACTCACACATGCACACTCCCTAATAATCCTTAATGCCACCAAACATAATTTTCATTGACTGCTCTTCCAGATTAGCCTTCCAGGTCTCTGCATTATGTAACAGTTAATTCATTGCTTTTGTTACCAAATCCCTTATTTTCCTGTTTGGGTTTTTATTACTGTTATTATTTCTGATTTTCTCTTCCTTAACAATGACAGATTCTTAGCTAAGAATATCTTCAATGACTGCAGAACTGTGTGCTTGCTGTGGAGGAGACAGCATCTATCAAAGTTTTCTTAAACAACCTTCATTTAGAATACCCATTCTTTTTTCTCATTTTTTTCCTCCAATCGTTTCTTGTTTGTAATTGTTCCCAGCTCAGGAAAATTGACCACTTTCAAGTGCCTTGCATACATATTATCAGTTTAGGATCACATTCTGCTCAGAACAAATACAATTAGGGCATTTAAGCAACCATTCATTCTGAGTTCAGTAATCAATTCACCTTTATCTGTCCAACTGAAGCCTGATCCAGAATCACACCAAATTCACTGCAATACTTTTGGTAACAGAAAATTATCATCTGTCATTTTTAGAAACTGTGGGGCTGCTAATTGGCAGCGGCGCGAGTCCTTCAGCATCTATCCCTGAGGCTGAAAAGCTGTTCTGGGAACATGGATTTTCTTTCACTTTGTTATGAAGCTGTTTAGGGAAGCTATTTGTCCATCCCCCTGGTTCAATCCAGCAGTCTGCAGGTATCCATCTGCACCAGGGCTGATCTGCCCCAGCCTGAGTGGAAGAGCAGCCCTTGGTGGAATACTGGGATGTGTTCTGCCTCCAGCGCTGGGTCCCAGCACAGGAACGATGTGGAGCTGTTGGAGCAAGTCCAGAGAAGGCACCAAGATGATCAAAAGGATGGAGCAGCTCCGCTATGAGGAAAGGCTGAGAGGGCTGGGCTTGTTCAGCCTGGAGAAGAGAAGGTTTTGGGGTGACCTCATTGTGGCCTTCCAGCCCCTGAAGCATTTCCAAGAGAGCTGGAGAGGGATTTTAGAGGGTGTGAGGACTAATTTTGCTGGCTGTGAGCAGCTTCTGGAGCACTGATGTGAAGGGGCAGAGAGCAAAGGAAGGAAAATTTGCTGTTACCTGAGACAATCCAAGACAGAGAAAGTGAGGATGCTTCAGCTGTGGGAAGGGAGGCCCTGGCTCTGGATCTTGCAGGCCAAGGACTGCTCAGCCTGTAGGATTAGGTACACTGACCAAGGGCAGCAGAAAATTCAGGCCAAGGCACTGGGGAGCCCTGACTCTGACTGGAGGTGCTGGCCCATCTACCCTCACCTTTAAGGCTCATTGTCTGTCTGAGTCACCTAGAGGCTCTGGTTTTTGAAAGGCTTGGGATAGGGAAAGGGGGATTAGAAACAATTTTTGAAGTTATAAACCTGATTTTGATTATATTCACAGAAACACAGGATGGTTTGGGTTGGTAGAGATCTTAAAGCTTTTCTTGTCCCTGCCATGGGCAGGGACATCTTCCACTAGACCAGATTGCTCAGAGCCCTGTCCAACCTCGCCTTGAACACTTCCAGAGATGGAGTGTCAATAACTTTGCTATTGTCTATAAAATAAAAAAATAAAGTTGATAAACAGACATTTGCAGATGATGGAAAAGGGAATTCAAATGATCTGATGTTCTACTTAAGCTCAGCAGTCATTTCTCCTGGCTGGGAGAAATGTGGGACAGAAACACAGGGGCCCTGGGGCTCCCACACCTGG
This sequence comes from Chloebia gouldiae, assembly GCA_003676055.1. Classification (NCBI taxonomy): domain Eukaryota; kingdom Metazoa; phylum Chordata; class Aves; order Passeriformes; family Passeridae; genus Chloebia; species Chloebia gouldiae. The sequence goes on along the minus strand of QUSF01000017.1, from coordinate 14,716,270 downwards.
GCTGCAGGGAGACAGTTAGCAGTGATGAGGTTTTACATAAGCAGAATCCCAGCACCTTCTTGCTCTGAGTGTTCCTGAGTTGCCAGAAGGGGTTAAATAAGAGGGACATTTTGGGATGTTGATGGAGAGATGACACAGATGCCAATGAGCTGCCATTAGCTCTGTGTGCCCTTAGGACTGTTGCAGCATTTAGCTTTGTGGAAATGACCACTGGAACTGGGGCAGGAGCACAAGGGCGAGACTGAAGCTGTTACAGACACCCAACAGCACTAATGGCACTGGAAGGGGCAAAGAGCAAATTGTTCAGTGGCTGGGCTGAGAGAACAAACCAAAACTATTTCAGACAAAGCAATTAGTTATAGCCCAGTGTTTCACCTCCTTTGAGCTGGGGGTCAGGGTCAGATAGTGATCTTCTGTAAGTAGGGAGATGAAAAACAGTTTGACAATTTAGGAAAAAATCAATTTCAGCAAACTGAAGACCATTCGCAATGAAGAGCTACAACTGCAACTTTTATGACATTACTTCTTTTTTCCCCTGTATGGAACTCCAGCAGGAACCTGGGGACTTGTTGAGCCAACAAAATATATTTCATTAGGAAAAAAGACACTTCTTAATTTTTTTTTTATTCATTTAACTTCCATATATTTTTCTTCTGTTCTAACTGAGCTGAATTTCTCCGAGGCACCACCAAGGGAGAGTTTACTACATGGGGACTGGGAAGGAAGCTGAGGTAGGTCTGGAAAGGCTGTAAGGGCACATCTGCTGTTGCCATCACTGATGGCATCAAGGGCACAGCCATAACCAAACTTGCTTTCTCCGTCCTTCCAGACATTTCTAGCTAATCTCACTAGGGCTCAAGTTTTTTTCCAGCTTCTGGATCACAGGATAGGTTCCCAGGGAGCTGGTGCCCTGGGGCTGCTCCTCACCATGGCATGTGTCTGCATCACTGAGGATGGAACCGTGTTCCCAGAGTTTATCCCTCCTCAGCCACAGGCTGGGAAGCACTGAGATGCAGTTAAGTAGTTCCCCAGCCTGCACTACTTTTTAGCTCAATTTCCATTTCCTAAACCACTGCTGACGTCTGTCTAAATAATCATTATCTCCACAACCACGCTGAGTTTTAGCTTTGCTGAGCATCTCACAGCAGATTTGGAGCTTTGGAAAGGATGCTGAGCTTAAGAATCTGCTGCTCTGTGTGTCTGTCCCATCTCACTGTCTGTTTTTCCCAATGCACACACAAACACACACCCTACGTGCATGTGTGCTCTCTTTCATGTGAGCTGCCTAAGTGAATATTTGCTGTCAGATCTTCCAAGCCACAGCACATTTTTAATCAGTCAGATAATTCAATCATTCATTTCAGACCTGCTCTGCACAGCTGTCATTTGCAAGCATCAAAGCTTCTCTGTCAAAAAACCACGCAGGCTGGGGGCTCATTCAGGCATCGCTGTTTCAAAGTGCTGAGGGGGGTGCAAAGGAAAAGAACTAACAGGATGGATTAAATGAACTTATTAGAAATACTTCTGAAGCTACCACCCAACCGTCCTCAGCAGACAACAATGGCATGGTACAAGGGCAACTCAGGCATCTGCAGGATTTGTAAGATATTTGCAAATCTCACTCTTATGTTGCAGAATGGGGAGAATGGAGGCAGGGGGTGTCACATGCAGCTTCCTGCCTGAGATGCTCAAAGCCACAGAATGGGATTTGGATGTCTGATTCTCATTAAAATTAATGGAATTTGGGTGCCCAGACCTACAGGCAGATTTCAAAAGCTGTGTCTCCATTTATAATTAATGTTCCCAACAGAATGACTAAATATTTATTCAATAGTTCACATTATATGCAAAGTGGGAAAGGTGCCTCTTGGAAGATCAGGGACCTAGAGAAAGAGAATCTGATGAGGTGTCAGGCTTAATCCATGTTGTCTCTTGTTTAAAGCTCTTCTACTTGCAAATCTCCAGCAGCTCCCATTAGATAAGTACCTGGGTGGTATCTCAGCGACGATGAAGTTCTCAGAGTACAATGCAGCAAATTAAAATGGCAGATTAACAGCTTTCCTAGGTTCTTTTCCTCTTCCTCCCCACAGCTCTGACTTCCTTCATCAACTCACTTCATCTCTGCAAATCCCAATTTCCAGCATGAAAACTGCTCAGTGTTGTTACAGGAGTGCAGTGGAACACAAGCCATGAGCACTGCCCTGGTCAGAGGTGCTGTAGGTGGGAGAAGCCAAGGAAAAGTGACACTGATGTGCCTCCAGGCATTAGCACAGCCATGGCTGGATCTGCTCCACTGCATTTGCTCTGGAGGGATGGAGTAATTCAGGGTACAAAGCTGAGGGTGTCTGGGGAATCTGTGCTCTGGGGTAAAAGCTTGGCACTCCTGCAGGAAAAGTTCAGAGGAAACAAACACTGGTTTGTCTGTCCCTGGAGGAAACCCTTCTTCAGCTGGACCATCTCTAAACTCTGCCCCAGCTGATCCACTGAGAGGGTGTCCATGGCAGCTTGGGCTTCATGTACCCAGCAGCCTCAGGTCCTCACTCAGAAGAGCTCCTGGGCTGGGCTCAAGACAAACACTGAGGGTGAGCTGGATGATCACAGTGCCTTAATTGAGGAGATTCAACTCCTCCAACATTTGAAAATCAGCTTTTTAACTTTAACTTTTAACCAGATGGAGATGCTCTCCTGACTCAGGGAATATGGAGACAGCTCCAATCTGCTCCCCTCTTGGGCATCTCTGGGTTTGTCAAGCCCTGACAAATGTACTGAGAGCTCACATCTGTAGGTCCCCAGCTCTTAGGGTGCGAGTTGTAGCTCCAGCTTCACTGAAAGGATACAAAGCTCAGCCAAAGGACAAGTCATGTGCTTTGTGTCCATGGACAAACACCCTCTGCTACAAAGGGTTTACTCCCACCCTTTAACTTCTGGTCAGCTGGCTCTCCTCTACTGCATGGAAATCAGCAGTAGCTCGTGTTGCCTTTCCATGTGACCTTGGGTGCCCTACACAGGTCTTTCTCTGGTTCTCCTGACCCTCCTGACCATATCTCCCAGCACAACATGGCACATGTTTGGTGTTGAGGCTGGCCTAGCACAGCCACACAAAGCTGTGCCATGGAATCACAGGATATGCTGACTTGGAAGGCACCCACAAGGAACATCCAGTCCAGCTCCTGGCTCTGCACAAACACCCCAACAATCCCACCCTGTGCCTGGGAGCATTGTCCAGACATTCCTGGAGCTCTGGCAGACTCGAGGCTGTGACCATTCCCTGGGGAGCCTGGTCAGTGCCTGATCTCCTCTGGGAGAAGACCCTTTTCCTGATACCCAACCTGATCCTCCCAATGCAGCTCCAGCCATTCCCTTGGGTTCTGTCCTTGGTGCTGCCCCTCTGCTTCCCCTCACCGGGAAACTCTGGGCTGCCTTGAGGTCTCCCCTCAGCCTCTTCTGCTCCAGGCTGAAGGAGCCAAATGTCCTCAGCAGTCACCCATGACATGGAAGTGAACATGAGCTGCAGCCACATCCCCTGAACCTCACAGCCTGTGGGGCAGGGCAAAGGAGAGACAAGGCTCCATTCCTCTCTGACACCACGGCCAGTCTGTGTGGCATGGCACATTCACTGCTCCATGGATTTGTTCTCTATTAAAACAGTTGGCTTGGCACGGTAAAAATAAATGCAAATTCAAGACTTAGAGCTGTTGTCCCCAGATAAGATGCCAGGAGAGCATCAAGGACACATAAAGAACAAAACAGCTTAATTTTCCCAGTGAATACCTGTCTGCTTATTTTTTAATTAAACAACAGCTGGGTGTAGAGTTGTGAGACAGCAGAGGGATCCCAAGACAGAGGAGATTAGGTGATCTACACATGTGAGGATGTAAACCCTTCCTACCACGGAGTGTGTGGCAGCTGAGCCTGGCAGAATCTGCTCCACCACTGAACCCTTCACTGCAACAAGTTTCTGCAAAGGCTCCCTCATTTTTTTGGGCATTTAAACCCAGAAACAATTACATACTCTGAATCACAGCCAGTATTCCATCCTGTCAAACAGACAGGGGTCATGGGCAGGTTGGAGAAACCCCTGTTGGCAGTGGTCTACAAAAGAAATTATTTCATTTTCAGGCATGAACATGGACTAGGCCACCTCTGAAAGTTCCTGCCAGCCCCCTGCAGATCTGTCACTTGTTGATAGATGTGTAGGTAAAAGTCTGAAAGTTTGTATTTTCTTATCACACAGACTCTGTAACAGATTTCCCCATCCAGAGATCCCTCAGGCCTTGGCCATGGAGGGAGGGCTGAGAACCTTGGCAGAATGTCCTGGCCTTGCTCCCAAGAGCCAAGCCTGCATCCCTCTGGCACATGAGTGGTTACAGAGTAGGACCAAGGGCTCAAACTGCTCAGCCCAGTAATGCCTCACACCCCAAACCAATGACTCAACCCCCATCCTAAGTGAGAGACAGGAGCCACAGAATTACAGAAGAGTTTATAATGGAGGGACCTAAAAGATCAGCCAGTCCAAGCCCTGCCATGGGCAGGGACACCTTCCACTATCCAGGGTACTCCAAACCCCATCCAACCCAGCCTGGGACACTTCCAGGGATGGGGCAGCCACAACTTCTCCGGACACCCTGTGCCAGGGCCTGCCCACCCTCACAAGGAAGAATCTCTTCCCAATATCCCATCTAACACTGATCTTCTGCAGTGGGAGCCATCCCCTGTGTCCTGTCCCTCCATCCCTTGTCCCAGTCCCTCTCCAGCTCTCCTGGAGCCCCTTTAGGCCCTGGCAGGGGCTCTGAGCTCTCCCTGGAGCTTCTCCTGTCCAGGTGAGCACCCCCAGCTCTCCCAGCCTGGCTCCAGGGCAGAGGGGCTCCAGCCCTTGGAGCACCCATGCTGGGAACACAGCCGTGCTCCCAGGGAGAACTGTGCAGGCTGCTGCACTCTCAGACTGCCCTAGATTGGAGTGGGTAAGCTCCTTTCTGAAGGAAGATAATTGCTCTATTTTAAAACTAAGTGGTTCAAGGAGAAAAACACAGGTAAGAGGGCCCTATGCTGTGAGCTCAGGGTGGGAAACAGGAGGTGTGCAGGGGAGAGCAGCTGCACAGCTGCTTTGCTGGATGGTGATAGTGATGCATGAAAAGCACCAGCCAGGCTGTCACTGTGTCCCCAGCCCAGCCAAATTAGTGCTGCTGGAGAGAGCAGAGACCAAGGTGGGAGAAGGTGGTGCCCCTACTTGGAATCCTGAGCTGCAAGGCTGAACAATCGAGAAGGGAAAATCGAGAAAAGTCCCAGCTGGAACAAAGATCCTCTGTCTCCTCTCACCTGTCGCTTCTGCACCTGCAAGTTCAGGTTTTGTGGCCATAAAGAAGATTCCCAGAACACTCTGGCTCAGCCCTGTAGGCCAGGTCTGAGCACTGGCTTTGAGAACTGGCCACACAGAGGGACAGCCCCCACCACGGGGACAGCTCCCGTGGAAGCTGTTCCAAGGAAAATAGTTGCCATTTTGGCAAACCGTCTCCCAGAGCAAAGACCAACAAACAGGAGCAGACAACAACAGAGCCATTAATAAGGGCAAGCCTGGCATGTCCCTGGACCCCCTCTCCACTGTGATCAGAGATTTCAACAAGCAAGCACAGAAGAGGCCTCTTCAGCAGAGTTTTGTCTTTGCTGCTTAAAATTCCATAGCTCCCCTTTCCAAGCGGGCAGGAAAGAAACAGTTTTTGTACGTTCACAGCCCGCCCCCCTTGTCCCCATTTGTATGGAGGAAAAACTCTCTGGCTTGAACCTGGCAGGCTCTGGACTGCATGGGAAGGACACCGAGAGGCTTGAGGGATGTGTCAGCTGACTCCCAGGGCCAGCACTGGCCTTGGTAGGGATGGGTCCTGTCTGAAGGCCCCTTGGAGGGCGGTCAGAGAGACACATGTGATGCTCAGCAGACTGTTTTGCACCAAAACAAGCTGGGAACAGCTCCCAGCCTCCCCCAGGTGGGCATCCTTGCTGCTTCTCCCCTCCTCTCTGCACAGGGGCAGAGCCGTATTGCCGGCAGGTCTGCTGCTCATCCATCCACACACAGAGAAAATGTGCACTTGGTGAGCAAAGCCATGGCTTGCCTTCAGGCAGCATCTCAAGACAATGATGTAAAACCCATTTTTGGGGGACCCTGTGACCTGGAAACAATGGTGGAAGCGCTCAGCTGGCCCCTCATACAGGACTTGAATATTATTTGTGCAAAATGTTGCTTTCAAGCCAAGGCTGGCTGCCCTGTCTCATCTGAGAGCTATTTGCTGTCATGTCTGGTCAGACTTAAGGTTACTAAGAACATTCATGACACATTTTCTCTCTCAGACAGCCAAGGCCCCTCTTCTGCACAACAAGAACCCAGAAGAAGCAGAAGGATGCATTAAGTGGCCTTAAAAGCTTTGTTCCCCTTAAAATAGTTTTGCAGCTGAGAATGCACAGCTGTAACTTAGCATCAGTGTCTGGAAAAGAGAAGTCCTCAGGCCTTGCCTGGGTAACCCCACCTCGTGCCTGTGCTCCCTGCAGCCACTGCTTCCAGCTGCCAACCTCAGCTGGCCGAGCTGCAGAACCAGAATCGAGGAATCACAGAAGGGTTTGGGTTGGAAGGGACCTTAAAAGTCATCTTCTTCCACCCCATTCCATGGGCAGGGGCACTTTCAACTACCCCAGGTTGCTCCAAGCTCCATCCAACCTGGCCTGGGACACTTCCAGGGATGGGGCAGCCACAGATTCTCTGGGCAGCCCTTGCCAAGCCCTCAGCACCCTCACAGGGAAGAATTTCTTCCTAATATCTAATTTAAACCTACTCTGTCGGTTTGTAGCCATTCCTCCTGGTCCTACCACTCCAGGCCCTTGCCCTCTCCAGCTCTCTTGTAGCCACTGCAGGTACTCAAAGGCCACAACAAGGTCACGCTGGAGCCTTCTCTTTTCCAGGCTGAACAATCCCACTTCTCTCAGCCTTTCCTCATACAGGCGGTGTTTCTCTCCTGTGAGACACAGGGACTCTGCTGTCAAGCCCTGTCTGACACCACCTGTGTCTCCCTGTGGCCTGCAGCCCCTGTCTCACAGCAGTCCATCCTGTGAGCCTTATCTCTGCCACAGCAACCCCAACCCTTTGTCTCTCGGGAGGGGCTCCAAAGCAAAGGAAGCGGGTCCATCCCCTCATTAACTCACAGGGCCTGTCTCCCTTGATTAGATTGTGCTGACTCTGCTTGAACATCACACTTGCTGCTCTAGATGCAGGGACACTGGGGCATTTCCAGCTGGGACACAGACAAAAGGAGGAGATAGCAGAGCCTTGGTTACCACCGGAGCAATTCAGGACAAATAATTAGAGGCTTTCATGGCTAATTGGATCTGTACTGTCAATCCAGGACAGGAGATGCCTTAACCCACACTGCCTGCCTGAGATTGCTAAGCAGGCCATAAATAAACTGCACCACTGGTCCAAAGCTCATCAGCCTTCAGCTTCCAGCCTGCGTGCTCCCTCCTGGCCCTGCTACATCACAGCCTGTCCAACGGGGCACTCCAGCTCCCCTGCCCTTTTCCACGGCCTCCCAGCCATGGCAGGACACCTGGAGTCCACCTGGGCTAGCTGAGAGGCCTCCAACGTGCTGACCTCAGCATGTCATGGCTGGCTTGAACAAGAAGCTGCAGTTTCCAAACTGAAGTCAAAGGGTGAGTGAAGAAGAGTTTGGGAAGAGCCAGAGCCAGAGATCAGGGCTAGCAGGGACTGGCAGCCCAAGGTGCTTTCCAAGAAAGGCTTGTCAGCTGGCAGTACCCAGAATTAAACCTGCCTGTTTGCAGTTACAGGACAAGGCTCCACGTCCATTTCCCAGCTCACTCTCAACCTGAGAATGAGCTCAGTCCTTTCCTTCTCTGCCCAAACCTCCATTCCAGATCTTGGGAGTGCTTGAAGATAAGAGGTACAAACAAGAACAAACACCTTCCCATGACTTCCAGGTACTCAGACCCTTCCCCCTGAGCACCTTCAGCATCTGATGACCTTCAAGGAGGCTGGCTGCCTGAGCTCACGCCCTGGGTGCAAGGCTGGGAGCTGTGCAAGGAACCACAGCAAAGAGAAATGGCTCGTGCTGCTTGGGACCACAACCTGCACAACTTCTGCCTCTGCCAGGGGAAAGCCGTGCACGGGACACACAGGAAGGCAAAGTCACAAAAAGGACAGGGCCAGGCAAAAATAGAATAACCTACTTGAAAGTAGGACACCATCACTGAAGAGTAGGACATCTGGTCACTGCAGCAGGAGGAGCAAATGCAGAGCAGGCAGCCTGGCCAGGCACACGTCTCCTGATGGAGACAGCCCAGTGCAGATGTGTGGTGTGCCCAGGCAAACAGCTGGGATGTGCAGTCCCCAACCAAAGCAGAGCAGCTCTCAGTGTCTCTGAGATGACTTCCAGACTTGCTGCTGGCAGTCAGTCTGCCTGTCCTACCCCTGTGGGATGTGTGCCCAAACCAACAGCTGATCCCTTCTACCTGATTTGCTAAACACAAGGTTTTGAAAGAAATTATCACCAAAAAAACAAAACAGAAGGAGATTCCCCATGTGCCAGACCACTGACCTTCCAAAACATGTGTAATGCTCCCTGCTCCAAGGCCATCCCTCCCCTGCCTCCAGCCCACCCACCTCTGCTGGACTCCTTGGCCCCCAGCGCCTTCCTCCAGGCAGGCTGATGGCTCCCTAGCAGAGCACAGTTCAGAAAGGACATGGTTAAGAAGTGATTCAGGTTCATCACTGAGCTTGTATCAGCATCTTCACAAGCTCCAGAGCATCAGGCTGCAGCTAGGCCAGGCAGGATGGGTGTTTTGGAAGGAAACAAGAAAGTGAGCACTGCAGATAGTGAGCTCATCAAAGGAGCCTCAGCGCTCCTTGCAGAGAGGAGTTAACACCACACTGCTGCTCCTGGGCCAGTTTCCTACCCAGCCTTGGCAGGACAGGCAGTTTTCTTGGCTTAGGACCCTGTGCTGGAACGGAAACTCAGAGCATCAGGTCTCAGGACACCATTCAAAGCCCTGCTCCTTGTTCCTGCTCTCAAAGGAGGCAGTAGGAAACCATCCAGGTCCCTTTCCAGAAAGCTTTAAACCTCTTCCCTCCAGAGGAAGGTCTCCCTGCCAGGTGTGGTAAACTCAGACTTGCCAAAAGCAGTGTGAGGCAGCCTTGAGGTGAGGAGTGACCCACAGCATTCCCCTCAGTTGAGGTGAGTGTTTCTGGACTAACCTGATGGCTGAGCCCACCCTGAGAAAATCAGAAATATCATTTTGCCAGTATCCCCACGTCAGATCCCTTTAATCTGTCACAATGACTTTTTGCCTGCCCTGGACACAGTTGAGGAGCTCAGCCCCTCACTCTGAGCTGGGGGGTCTGCACACCAGTCTGGAACAGAGCTGAGAGGTGAAGAAAGGTTCCTCTAGTCTTTGCTAGGGCTGGTCCAGTGGCTTTCAGAGAAGAAAAGGCTTTGGGGGTAGAAGGAGGGGTCAGGCAGAGCAGGTTCAGGCAGCAGAGAAGCAGGAGGATGGTCTGCCTTGCCCTGTGCTGGAGCAGATGTCATGGTCCTTCCCAGGGAGAGCAGTGTGGGACAGGGAGTGCTGGTGCTGGATGAAGCCCAGGGGTGACAGAAAACTCAGGGACAAACACAGCAGAGACCACAACCTGCAGCCCAAGGCTGCCTGGGTCCCCTTTGAGGAGTCAGGGATGGGGATGGGATGATGCCTTTGGGCTCCCAGCAGTGAAATTCAGTTTTTCAGCAGTAGGGTGCAGGCACAGCTGGATCTGAGCTCTCTGCAGGTGTACAGCCTGGCTATTCACAGGCACTCACCACCTCAGCCAGCTCAGGAAGCGCCCCAGCACCACCACCTCCCTCCCACTTAATCCAGTGACCATTTTCCTGCCACACTGCTGCAAACTGCTGCCAGGAAGAAAGAACAAAAAGTGCTCACTGTGGGACAATGATTTTTTAACTCAGATTGTCTTTTTAAACTGAGATTGTCTTTCATCCCATGCAAAGGCATTTTGACTGAGGAATCACCTCAAACCCACAGAGAAGAACTTAATTCTGATGTGACCAACATTTTTCTTTAATTAAAAAAAGATATTTCAGAAAAGCAACCTCATTTGTCAAACATTCTAATTCACAGCCTGCCCTCTATCTCCCCCAAGGTATAGCTGCAAAGGTGGCAGCAGATGAGCTCCACTGATCAAAACCACCCCCAGGGACTGCCAGGGGACTTGAGGCTGAGGACACCTCATAGCACCACAAGGCTGCTCCTCACAGCCAGAGCTTCCCATCCCACACACACCGCATCCCATGCCTGCAAATCTGCCAGGACACTGCTCATTTACTGCCTAGAAAGGCCTGACACCTTCCCAGGGCAATTGCTGTCCCTCAGACCAAGATGACCTGCAAGTCAGCTTCAATGGGGTTGTCCCCATCACAACTTTCTGTTTCTGCTTCTCAGCCTTCCCGCTGCACCAGGGAGCTACAGCAAACACATATCTGAACAAAGGGAATGGGCATGCCAAGGATGCTGCTCCTCTGGCTCATGTCTTACACACCCCTGCTTGAAAGGGTGTTTGTGACACCCAGCTGAGCCTGCTCCCTCACACAGGAGAAAGCTGGAGACACACTGGACAAGGCAGCAGCTGGCCAGGAATCTGAGTGCAGAAAAACCCTTGCAGCAAACTCTCTGTCAGGCCTCAAATCCTCCAAAACCCCTGCACCAAGTCCTTCCCTGAACAGCCTGATAAGAATTGCAGCTTTGAGATAACATGAGACCACTTGAGCACAAACTTAAATCTCGCAGAACTCCATCCTGGAAGCTCTCAGGGAAGAACAGCTGCCTTCCAGCTCAGCTCCTGTCACTTCTCCCAGCACCACTTGTAAGAGGATGGTGTACCCACAGGTGGTCACTCTGGGCTTGCAGAGAGGTGGGCATGCAACGCCTTGAGCAGCCTGTCCTGCACCCTGCTGCTGATCATGGGGATGGCATGGCCCCAGGAGCATCCCCATCCCTCCTGCCCGGGAGTAACACAGCCCCAGGAGCACCCCCATCCCTCCTGCCCGGGAGTAACACACGGTACACAGGGTACTCTAAAAACTCACCATTTCCTTTTTTTTTTTTAATTTATTTTTTATGGTTAACTGGAACCAATGTAGTCCACATCAACTGAAGACTTCCATTTACATTTCTACTTTTCCAGAAAGAAATACACTTTGCCAGTGACTTGCACTAAAAATTTCAATCTAGGGATGAATCCCTGGGCAGCACTTTCCTCCTGGCTCTGCGAGGAGGACTTGGGATGCAGGAGCAGCCCCATCCCTCCTGCCCGAGGGTAACACAGCTCCAGGGGCACTTCCTTCCCTTTGGTACAGGGCATAAGGATAACACAGCCTGGGGGCACCCCATTGTTTCAGCACAACACAGCCCCAGGAGCATCCTCTTCTCTCTGACACGGGGATAACACAGCCCGGAGACACCCCCATCCCTCCGAGGACAGCACAGCCCCGGGAGCAGCCCCTGCTCTCGGTCGCGGGGATAACACAGGGGCACTTCCATCGCCCCTGGCACAGAGAATTACACAAAGGGTAACACGGGGGGGCACCCGTAACCCTACAGTACGTGGGGGACTCAAGCCGGGGAACACTCCTATCCCTGGAACACGGGGATAACACAGCCCGGGGACACCCCCATCCC
>QUSF01000017.1:14592946-14699549 GCA_003676055.1 Chloebia gouldiae | reverse complement strand
TTCCCCTTCCTGGGGCCGTGGAGGCTCTTTGGCAGCAGCTGACACGTGCAGGAGGGGAGGCTGAGGGGGCACCTGGCAGAGGAGAGGGCAGGGGAGCACTGAGGGCAAGGATGGGTGCACTGGGAGCTGGGCAGTGTGTTGGGGCATTTGCGTTGGGTTGAGAAATACTCACTTGGCCCCTTTTGTCTCCTCTCTTTTGATATGGCAAGAAATTCATGAGGGGTCTGAAAGCCAGGGAAAAAAACAGTCAGAGTTGATAGAGGAGACAAATTTCAGGATATTTCCCCAGTGCAAGTTAGGTGGAAAACTGTGCCAGAGCCTGGACTGGGGCAGTGGGGTGTTCCTGTCTGACTCATGCTGTGATTTTGCAGAGCAGCGGCCCCTCAGTCAGCTTTTCTCCACCTCTGTGCAGGTCCTCTTAATGTTTTTCACAGTCACTCACACAATCTAAAACCTTTCTTTGCTTTTTAAGTGACCACCCTTCCTATCATGCTATTTAGGATTTTAAAAACATCACATACTGTGATGCTGGCAGCAGGAAGGAGGGCCAGGAGAGAGCAGAAGGAAGCACAAACAAGACAGACTGACCGTGCTGTTCTGCATCCTTTGGCATTCCCTGCCTGAGCACCTTTGATGCAGGTGCAAACATCAAGTTCAAAGTCCCGGGCTGCACTGACAAAGCAAATTAGGAGGTGGCTGCTCCAAGCAGGCAGCTCAGCAGGCTCTCCCAGGCCTTTATATCCCTGCTGGGCTCCCCAAGCAGTCGTTGGTGATGTTACTGGTTGGGGGACAATGGGTGACAAAGTCTGGGCTGGTTTCAGCCTGGAGCTGGGCAGGACTATGGTGGTGGCTGATGGAGGGATGGACCCCTGTCTGTCACCAAAACACAGGAGTCCTTCCATAGTTTGTTGAACCTTCACCCCAAATCCTGGTATTTTTGATGTAATATTATTGGTAATTTAAAACTATGGACTCCTTTCACGTTAATCTGGGTCCTGGTAGATGACAAAACCTTGTTTTGTTTGTAATTCTTCCCAGCTGGCACCTTCTCCCCCCATCATTACCCTTCTGTTCCCTCACCCACATGGGCCATGTTCTCCTTTCTCTGTGAGCTCCTCTTGCTGCTGCCCTGGGCAGTGTTCAGCATTTGGCAGGGCAGAGCTTCTGGACACACAGGCTCTTTGTCCAGAGAAGTGGATCACCTTGAACTGAGGCCCAGCTGGGTTAACACTTAGGTTCCAAAGGTGCTTCCAATCAGGGGGATCATCTGAGAAACAGAAGGCTCCTGCTGGCAAAGTGAAGCTGCTAGATCAGCACAGGAGCAGCTCCTGCTTTCCCTGGCTCGATGGGAAGCTGTAAAGCCTTCCAGCTTGCTGCCTTCAGCCACCCCTTGCCACCCAGTGGCCCGAGAGTGGCACTTTCTGGGCTGACACTCTGGTAAAGGGGGCCTGGCTCTCCCAGGATCCAACCCAGGTTCCCCAGGGGCTGTGCTAGAGCTGGGAGATGCTGTTTGAAGGCAGCTCTTCCCTTCACAGCACTGCTGCAAATTCCTGGCACCGGTGTGGTGAACAGACCTGAGCCACCCACTGGGCACAACGCTGGCCCCTGGTCTGCTCCAGGCTGCCCAGCCCTGGCTGATGTTCTCAGTGCCACCTTCCCCACAGCTCCCATCCCCTCCCTTCTTAGAGGATGGGATCCAGAGGGGCAGAGCGAAGGGCAGGTGTTGGTGGGGAAGGCACAGCCCTACCAAAATCCATGGATCACAGGCAGCCCCAGCAGCACCCTGCGTGCTCCTTTCCTGCTGGGATTGGACACTAACACATCCAAAGTGCTGATGGTCTGCCTTTGTCTAGATAAACACCCCTGAACACCAGCCAGAGGACCAAAGAAATGCTGCTCTGGCTGTGCAGGTAGGATGCTCCATCCCCCAAACCGTGCTGCACAACAATCATACCCTGCTGTCCCCATCACCCCCAGGCATCCCAGCTCTGCCCACTTGGAGAATGGTGCTTCAAATCTCCCCAGGAAGTGGCTTCCTTCCTCCCAGAAACACGCTCTGAGCTGCACTTTGAGGGCTCCCAGTCCCTGCCAGAGACATCCCTGTTCTCGGGCTGCCTCCCTCGCTGCCGTGACTCTCAGTACATGGCAAGCGGGGCCATTTGCCAATGTTTGTGTCTCGACAAACAGTCTGTCAGCATTTTGGTGTGTGGCTTCAGCTGGGATCAGCTCTGCCTTCTCTCCCCATTAAATGGCAGAGCTGTGTGCAAACACCCTGGCATCAAACCATCTGGGGCACGCTCGGGGCCAACTGCAGAGCTCCCAGTGCCATGTGTCACACACCCCCGCCCCACGGCCAAGGACGACTGCGGGATCGGCATTCCCGCAAGGACGACTGCGGGATCGGCATTCCCGCATTCCGGTGCCACGGCTGGCACAGACAGCCACCCCTGCCCTGCCCACGGGGCTCTCCTCTCCCACCAGGACTGCCTAGCTGGGCCCCTTTGCTGCAGCCTGGCTCACAGGGCAGCAGAGAGCGGCCCTGAATGAAACAGGCTATGGAGGAGCAGCAGAGGTGAGAGAGGCACAGAACCATGGAATATGCTGAGCTGGAAGGGACCCACAAGGATCACCAAGCTCAGCTGCTGGCCCTGACAAGGATTGTTGAGTCCAGCTCTTGGTTCTGCACAGGAGAGCCCCAAGCTGTTGGTGGAAGCAACTTCTCATTGCTGAGAGTACATGAATCCCCCCCCCCACTCCCACTCCCGTGACAAGCTTCCCTGGCCTTCACTCCTGGAGCTGCAGGGCATTCCCTCCATCCCGGCTCACTGGGAAGCTGTGGCCTGGGAGATGAGAGCAGGACAGACTGCATGCTAAGATGGCACCCTGGTATGGCCCAGCCTTGCTTGCACAGATGCTGTCTGAGCCCCTTGGTAAGCCCATGGATATATGGCTAGGTTCTGTCCAGGCTGAAAGGCTCTGGAATTGGTTTCTGGCCCAGAAACCTGGGATTCAGGGGCCTTTACCTTCAGCCTGACCCCTGCTCTGTCCTCCAGCCTCAGCAGCAAGAGCAGATTTTGGTTTCTGCCCAGGGTAACAATCTTCCTTGGTTTGGCTGTTGCAGGAGAAAAGCAAACTGGAAGAGGAGGTGTTGGAGATGTGGTACATCCTGCCTGTCATGGCCGGAGGAGACTCCAGTGCCTTGCAGCAGCCAGGGATCTTCTGAGCTAGCCCAGTGTTCCCACAGTGCATCCATGCTTCCCAGGGCTGTGTTTGTCCCAGCAAAATGTTGGCAAGTTCCCCTGCCTTTCCTCAACCATTAGTTCCTCATTGCTGCTCTGTGAAGACCTTGAATGGTTCCTTGGAGAAGATTTCCACATTCCTGTTGGACACTGGTGAGATGTGGGTTCCCCCAGGCTCAGGGTTCCCCTCAGCACCTGCACAGTGAAGGCCTTGTCACTCTCACTTGGCTCCAAATCAGAATTCCAGCTAAGGCCAGTAGTAGAGGTGGTGATTTATTGTACGTATCTGAACCTCCTCTTGCTTGGAGAACTCTGGGTCACCATGGAGTGGAGCAACTCAAAGCTGCAAGGACCAGTGACACTCAAAGTGGAAGAAGGCACTCACCCCCTTGCTGGACAGTCCACAGGCTCAGGGTTTGTGCTCTAGGGCACAATCCCAATCCTGAGGTTCCGTTTTGGTGGTATTCCTAGTGATGTGTTTATTTATTATGTTCAAGTGCTATTTCCTTCCAAATTAACACACTGATGTTTCCTGAGGCTACAGGGACAGAGCAATCAGCACTCCCACCAAGAGAGGCCATCAAGAGCTGCAGATGACAAACATATAACTGATCCAAGATCACCTTACAGCAATCATTTCCCAATTCTGCTGCTGACAGAAACGTGTGTCACACCTATGATTATCATTAAACTGCAGCAAAAAAAAACCCCACGGTGGAAGCAAGATTAAAACCTGGGCCAGAGCAAACACAGAGCACCCATAACCATTGCCCCATCACAGGAGCCTGATCCTCTTGCCATGCCTCCCTCAGCCCCGAGCAGGGAGTGCAGAGCTGGGAAATCAGCGCCTGACTCCAAAGGCAGCTCCTCCCAAAATAGCACGGCCTGCCCCTGTTATCTGCTGCTCTTCTGGAGACCAAGAACTTCCATAGACATCCAGCTCCTGGGGCTGGCCAGGAACAGCAGGCAGCCACCTGATGATGCCCAGCACACGCTGGCTCCTCACTGTGGATGCACAGAGACCAGTTCTGGGATTGGGATGTGCAGGGCAGAGCTGCCTGCCTGTCCCCCAGTGTGGGCTGGCTGGGACACACCACAGGTGACATCCAGGTGTCCCCCTGTCGTAGTGCCCACCTGGGAATGGGCTGAATTGGGTCTCAGCAAGGTGTGGGGGCAGCTTGTTCCTGCTCAAATGTTCATCAACACGAGTTTGGTCACAGCCATGCTCAGGGGAATCATCACAGGAGTGGGATGTGCTCCTAGGAGAGATGCAGGCAGTCAGGTTTTTCTACCTCTGTACAGGGAAGGAGGGGTAGGAATAGGGTCAGAAGTGGGTGGGTAGGGAGAGCAGGGGAGCTGGAAGAGGATAAATCAGTTTGGGATTAGAAGGTGGCACTGGCAACCTGCCATGTGACAGCCAGGCTTGCGCAGCCAGGAGCCCAGCTGTCAGCCTGGTGGCAGCAATTAAATGAGATATCGATTGAGGAATTGTTGTCTGCAGGGTTTAAAGATAAGATCGATGGAGACCAAAAGGTTTAGGCTCCGTTTACTAATTAGTCAGGCACGCCTGGGAGAGAAGCCTTTGGAGACAGGGAGAGCTGAGCTGTGCACTGTGCACGGGCAGCACTCCCAATGTGCTGGGTGCCCCTCCCTGGCACCACATCCTCACCACTCCTCATCCTCCGGTGCCAGGAGGTGAAAAGGCAGCGGCTGCCAGTGCCAGGGATTTAAATCAGCTGCGTGGGAGCTGTGGGCAGGCTCAGGATTCTGTCTGCCCTGGGATGGTGAGCTGCTTTCCTCCCAAGGCAGGCGTGTGGGAAAGAGGGGCTGTGCATGTTCTTGATCATGGGGAGGAGTAAAGCAAGAGGGGAGCTGCTCCCTTTGCATTGCAAATTGTCTGGGGCTGAATTGATCTTTTCTTAGGCTCTGGCATTAGCTGCAGCCTGAACACATTTCTCTTCCCCCTGCTCCTTGTGCAGCAAGTCCAGGGACAGAAAGGAGACAAATGTGGCACAGACTTGTGGCTTCTGTGCTGATTCCTGTGCTCCTCAGAGCCAGGCTGGGGAAGAGCAGGGCGATGGCTTGGTGCCCTCTGTGCTTTGTCCCCTCGCTCCCAGACGATGCCCAGGACATGGTCAAACGGGGACAGGCAGGAAACGGGCTCGCCGGGATGTGGTTTGGGTGGCCTCTGAGAGCATCTCCTTGCTCGTTCATGTGGGAGAGGGAGACTGTGGCTTCAAAACAGAGTTGCCTTTAAACAAGCCGGGGAGCTGGGCTCGCCCGTGGCTCTCGGGATGTCTCAGTGTCAGCTGTGCCTTGGGAACGGGCGTCGACGCGGCTCCCCCTTCCTGCGGCTGCCGCAGAATTCCTCCTTTCATCTCAGCTTACCAGGAACATTCCAGCCGGCAAACAGAGGAGGGTCAGGAGCTGTCCCGATGGGTCCTGTGACCCACGGCCGGCCTGGGGCCACCACAGTCACGGGTCACCCACGGGACCGCTGCCGTGACACCGCCGGCCCGGGGGAGCATCCTCGGGGCAGCGTTCCCGGCACGGGCCCGTCCTGCCGGTCCTGCCGGGCCGGGCCTGTCCTGCCGCAAGCCTTGGCCTCCAGCCGGGGTGCCATGCAGCCCGGCCTGGCCATAAAACACAGCAGCGGGGCGGGAGCGAGCCTGGCAGCAGGGCCCGAGTCTGCCGGAGCCGGAACGTGCCCCGGGGCTGGCGGGATGAAAGGGAGGGATGGGAGAGAAAACAGAGATCAAGGACACTGTGACGCCGTGTGGCTGTTGCAGGGTGTCTCTTGCTTTCGCAGCAGGGCTGGGCAGATTTATGGCTTTGTCTTGAGGGTCTGGAGCCAGCCTCCACTTATTTCACATTTAGGAGGCAGTTTCCTTTGCTCTTCCTCTTTCTTTTTCTCTGGCTTGTAAAGCTGCATGTCCCACGCTGGAGCAGACCCATGTCCTTGTCCCCTGCATACAGAATCAGTGCCTGGGACAGACACTGTGTCTCTGCCAGTGCCAGACAGAACCAAACAGGGTCTAAGGGATCATTGTTTTCCTGCTCTTGTCACACAGCTCTGTGGCACTGCAGTGTCCAGGAACTGCATTTAACAACCCTTCTCTCTGGGAGGCACGAACCTGGCAGCTGGCACAGGGCTCCCAAAGCTGTGATGTTCTTCCAGTGTGGATTTTCCTTTCTCTATTCTCCCCCAACACTGGGGCTGACCACCCTGCTATGGCCACCTGTCCAGCTAAGAGGCAACAGGATCTCCTGTGGTTTCCGTGGGTTTTAGAGCTAGCAAACGTCCTTTAGACCCTCTGCTCCAGAAGCCATTTCAGCCCATGCCACCTTCTCCACATAGCTGTGATGGATGAAAAACACACGAGACTGACACAATTCAGACAGCACATCCAGGGTTCTGGCTTGTGTTGTAACTCTGTGTGCTGAGCATGAGATCAGAGTGCTGTTTTCTTCTCCCTGGAGAGGTTGCAGGAAACACCCAAGCTGACCCACTCTTCTCCCTGCTTTCCTGCTTTTCAGCATCTGCTCCTGCCTGGAGAAAGGTTGGTGGGTGGCTGATGGTGGGTACCCCAGTGCCAGCCTGACCTCCAAAACAGTTCTGGGGACCCTTAGCTATTTTCCAGGCTTGGTGTTATGAAAAAGCACTTGAAGAGTTCCCCAGGGGAGACGCAGATAAGGACGGATCCATCTGCAGAGAGATAAAAAACGCTCCAGAAACCAGTCTGGGTCTCCCAGCAGATGCAACAATTGTCCTCCATAACTGATCATTTTACATTTCCAGGCTGCCAGAGCATGCAGGAGGCACTGCTGCCTCCACAGGTCACCGGGACAGAGGGGACAGCAGAGCTACTCCCACCCCTCCTCCATTGTCCTTGTGTCATCTGCTGCGATCCAGCAGCAGAGAGAACAAAGAGCAGGCATTGGGAAAGCTGCTACAGCTCTCCACTGGGGCTGCTGTGAAGCACCAGGGAGCAGGAGCAGGACTGAACCACAGCCTTTCCAAGAGAACCAGTGGAAGCACAGCGCCTTTCTGGGCCTCCCCATACCCCTAATGTGTTTACTTCTCTTTAGCACAGATAAATCTACAGGCAGACAAACAACTCCAGCAGCAGGCAGGAGGTTTCATGGCTGTGCACAGGAAATCTCCATCTTTTAGGCTCAAGAGAGACCTCATCCACGTGTATAAAAACCTAAAGGGAGGATGCAGAGAAGATGGGGCCAGACTCTTCTCACTGGTGCCCAGTAACAGAAAAAGATGGGAACAAATGGAAACACAGGAAGATCCCTCTGAACACCAGGAAACATTTTTCCCTTTGAGGGTGACCAAGCACTGGCACAGACTGCACAGGGAGTTGTGGAATCTCCATTCTCAGAGGTGTTTCAAAGCTGTGGAACTGGCTCTTGGTGGTCCTGCCTGAGCAAGGGGCTGGGCCAGATGACCTTCAGAGTTTCCTGCCAACCTCAGCCAGTCTATGATGCTGAGATTTGCTGGAGGCAATTTCCCCTTGTTCTTCTTTCCAAGTCAAAATCTTAGATTCTTCTCTCTCCTTCCTACTAATTTGCCCAGGTTGATGGGTGTCACAGATACCAAACTGACCTGTGTGGGGCCAGGTGGAGGTGGATGTCTCTCCTGAGCAAAGGAAGGTGTCTGACTGCTCAGCCACGGCTCTGGGAAAGCAGCAGACTCCACCATGGGCCAGAGCCACCACATGCAGGAAACTTCTCCATGCCAGGAGGGGCAGGAAGGCTGGGAGCTCCCACATAACCTGGCCTTGGCCCCTCCAGCACTGGGACTGACGTGGACTCAGCCAGGGACCTAATGGAGATGGACTCTTCACAGAAAGCAGGGCTGGCCCTGGGAGCACATCCCACGCCAGGCTGTTCCTGCTGCCCAGGCTTCCTCCCACCCAGACTTCCCTACCTCAGATCCAGGTCACTGCCTCTTGCCCTCCCATCACCAGGGATGGTGAATAATTCACTCCATTGCTGTCATTACCTTGAAGGTATTTATAGTGCATGATCAGCGCCCATAGAGAATTCCCTATCCTGAGCTCCATAAATTGCACTGTCTCCCCCTCTCCTCCCCACTGCCTGTGCTAATTGCTGTGTTGTGTTTGCTGACCTCTTGCATTTTGTTTGGTTTCTTGCATCCTTGGCCCATGGGGGCAAAGGCTTCTCCCCTTTTCCCCCCAGGTTCTCCAGTGCGGCCCCAGTGTAGTGGGCAAACCGACCCAGAGGTGACAGGGGCACGGTGGGTGCTGTGAGACTGAGGGTCATCTCTCTGGGCATTCCATATGATCCCACTCGTGGGCACATCCCACAGGGAGGAGAGGCTCAGCCAGGGTGGTGGGATGGGTTTTTGCAAACCAAGGGCAGCTGGAGCATGGGGTGAGCTCCTGCTGCTCGTGCAATGCCTGGATGGGTCACTGCTAATTCCAGCTCTGCCTCCACAGGCTTTGAGGTCAGGACATGTTGAGGTAAGGTAGAAAAATCATAAAGAAAGGCTTCATGAGATCAAACATGCTCTCCTAAAATCAGTGGCTGGCCTTGTCAGGCTAGTCCTTTGCAAGTTCCCATGTGAAAGCAATCCTAGTGAGCAGTTCGTTAGCATAACAATCTATTCCTGGGTGAAAAACAACCAGCACCTGTATAAACTGTTTTTACACCGTTAGATAGAAAAATTAAAACTATCTCTCACAAACAACTTTTTCTGTATGTCCACCCCAGGGGTTTGAGTGACCAATAAATACAGAATAACAACTTGTTACTAACCAATAAGTAATTGGCAAGAAAGCTACCAACCAGCTGGAGTCACACAGAGGTCTGCAAAGTTGTGTAAAAAGGAGTTATGTGAATAAAGGGACTTTTTCCACCATGAAGAAAATTGAGTCCTGTGTGATTTACTCCCATAAGGAGCCATGTAATGTGATGTGTGGCTTAGTGTCCAGGGCCAGGTGGGATGGGGTTCTGAGCAACCTGGTCTAGTGGGTGGTACCTCTGCCCATGGCAGGGGTTGGAGTGAGAGAAGCTCTAAGGTCCCTTGGAACCCAAACCATCCTGCAATTACACGGGGGCAGATTTCTCCCAGTAGTTTTTGGGTTGGGCCATGCTGCACTTTAGAGCTCTCTCCTCCATGCGGAACCATCCATCTCTCATGCCCATGGCAGGACTCAGTCATAAACTCACAGTGTCCCAAACTCTCAGGGTGTGCCACCAGAGTAATGTGTGGTTTTGAGCTGTCCCCCATGGCTCAGAAAGCACCACAGCACTGAGGTGGCAGGCAGGCACAGACAGCTCGTGCTCAGGGATGCCTCACTGGCCTGGAGATAAGCACAGAACCATGGAATCATTAAGGCTGGAACAGCTTTCTAATATCATTGGGTCCAACTTTAACCCAGCACTACCAGGTCCACCCCTGAACTCTGCCCCTAAGCACTGCAATCCAAGGTTTAGTGCCCACTGGTCAGGGCTGGAGAGCCCACAGGGCAACCCCATGATGAGAACCAGGAGATAAAGGCACCAGGCACATAGTAGCACCGTGCCTGTTTTCCTCGGGGATGCAGTTATTTCACAGCAGTTGTATTAAATCTTTATTTCTGTATCCTTGGCTCCAGTCTCTCATGGCAGGGAGTCCCACGGATTAGACTTTCGGGAAACAGCCTGCTCCTCCCCAGCTCAATGTTAATGTGGTTACTTCCAGAGTTGCTCAAGGTCGCTCTGTCCCTCCCATCCGAGGGAGGATCGTGAGCTGAGCTGTGCCAAGTCTGGCAGGTCTGAGCTGCTGGTGGGGCAGCATCCAGAGCTGGCCTCAACGGGGCTGCAGTGGGGAGCTGCCGGCCTGCACAGGGGCCCTGGGGCAGCTGTGGGGTCCCGAGGGAGGGCAGCAGTACCCCCAGCACCGGTGAAACCGGAGCAGATAAATCCCACAGGGTGGGTTTTGGTGCCGCGCCGCCCAAGGGACAAAGCTGAGGGGGACGGGGCTGGGCGGACGCGGCTGCCGGAGCGCAGCACGTTCATCCCCTCTGCCCGACCCCTGGGCACCGGGCACACGGGGCTGCCGCTTCACCTCCTTCCCAGGGCTGTCCCCAGCATCCCCGACCGTCCCCCGGAGGGACCGGGGGACATCGCCACCTCCGGCAGCTCCGCGGGCCGGAGCCGGCGGTGCCCGGCTCTGCTCCGCTCTGCTCGGGGAAGCGCAGCGGGCGGCTCTGCTGTGTAGATGCTGAGCTAGGCCAGCATACGGTGCTGTAGGTCCATGGTATAGCTTGTGAGACGGCACAGTGAGACAGAGACTGGCCGGGGCTCCGGGAATTGCTACAAGTCAGCCCTGTGGCACTGGGGAAGCTTGTGGATGCTGTCTCCTATTTTACTTGTTTATTTGGGACAGCAGATGTTTAAATCCTAAAAGGTCCTGGCCCCAAACTCCACAGAGCAGAGGATGAAATGTGGCTGGTGTGTTTCTGAAGTGATGCTGCTGCACTCAGGACCCCATCCTGGCACTGGGCTGTCGGTCCCACGGGGCTGGAGTGAGGAGCTGGCACACCCAGATGGGTGCAGAGAGAATCTCACTTCCCAAGAGCTGCTGTGCAGCATTTCCTGGCCGTTTCCAGTTTTAGAGGATATCTTCCCTAGAAGAACAAGGAGGAGTCCCATTTTTCCAGGGACAGAGTGCACTGTTTGCCTCATCCCACGAGTCTATTGAAAAAGAGTTTTGCTGAGCAGTTTTCAGTCAGTCACGTGCAAGGAACCACTGTACCCTTGCTGCCATGGGGACACCCCACTGCCTGCCCCCACTCCAGGCACAGGCAAATTCTCACGCCACTGCCATTTATATTCTTATCTCACAGGTGCAGGGTTTTACAAAATGGTCACCTGACCCCCATCAATGTCCCCTGTGCTTTCACGGGTGCCCAAGGACACAGCATTGTGCCGCCTGGAGCATGCCCTGGGGACACAATGGCTCCAAGGTGGCTGAGTAAACCACCTTGGAGTGTTACCAGCTGCTGGAGGCAGTCGTGGGACCTGGCTCCACACCCCCAGCTCGATGGCCAGGTGGCAGGGGATGCCAAGATGTGGAGCCCTGGCCCACGCTGGGCCCACAGGCACTGCACTTGCTCTGGCAGCACCTGAGAGCTTCCCTGGGCCGAGGGCTGCTGGTACCTGCCAGGGCCACCCTCCCAGGCTGGGTGGGGGTCACACCCCGGGCACAGACCCCTCGCCAGCCCCAGGCCAAGGCAATGCATCAGCCCAGCACAAGGCCACCCAAACCACCCCTCCCTCCCTTCCTTCCTCTCTCCTTCCTCCCTCCCACGGTCTGCTGGCTCCCCAGCTCACAGCCCTTCCTCCCAGCATCAGAGGGGCACTGATGTGACATTAACCCTGTGCTCTCCACAGCCTCCCTCTTATTACAGCCCTCCCAGGGGGAAGAGTGCCTGGCTGTTGTGTGGGGGTCAGTCTCTTCCAGTGGGTGCAGCATTGAGATGTCACCCCAGGCTCCTGGGCCAGCTCCAGAGCCCCTCTGCTCCCTGCTGTCCCCTCCAGCAGCCCTCTCCTTGATGCTCTGAGCCCTGGGCTGGGAGCAGTGTTCTCCTTATGGCTGGTAGCAGTGGGAAAGGCTGCTCCCCGCAGCTCAGAAGGAGAGTGCACCCCGTCAGCTCAGCTCTTCTGGGTGCCCTGCTCCACACAGGGATTTAAGACTGTGGCTGGAGCCTTCAGCATTTCCACATTTAATGTTGTCCTTTGTGTTTCTCAGGCAGGAAGAGCCGTGTGTACAAATAATTAAAGGGAAGAATCGGACTGATTAGGGCAGATGATTATTGTCAAATTATGATTTATCTCAGAGGGAAATTAGTATCTCCCCCTCCCCCAAAGGGCTCAGCCTAGCACAGTGAATGGGCACTGGTTTTTTGATTAATAGATGCCTTTAGAAGGTCACCTACATCCATTGCAGATTAACTCAGTGGGAAAAGTTCTTTCAGTAATTCAAGCTGTTGTTCTCACAAGCTGTCAGCTCGCTGCAAATCGGGAAGGTCCATCCGTTACAGGGCTGCTGGGTTGGAGGGGATCTTTCTTTCCTCTGGACACACAGGCGTGATATATGATGCACAGAGACATGGATGACCGAGAAAACGAGCTGTGGAAAGAAAACAAAAACAGCAGTAAAGGGAAGCAAGGGAGCTGAGAGAGCTGGCCCAGGCAGCCTGGGGCTGGGACTGGAGGGGCAGAGCTCAGCTTGAGGCTGCTGCTGGAGCACTGGTCCCAGAGCTGCTCTGCTCGGTGTGGTGAAGGGTTGTACCCACCCCATAAGCTCCTCCTGCTGTGGAGACAGTAACTCATCTCCTGTTGGTTCCATCCAAGCCTTATTTAGACGTGTCCATGGAGGTGTTGGGAAGGCTGGAGCCGGTGTCCCATGGGATTTGACAGTCTCCTGTGTACTTCTGGAAAAGATCCCACAGTGTCAAATCTTGACTCTTCCCCACCGTGGACCTCCCAGCTGGCTGAGGAGGAATGACCACGCCAAGGTCTAACAGCAGCTCAGGCGTCTTCTTGGGGAAGGCAGGAACTGGTGATGGCAAAGTGGAAACACGGCCAGCAGGGCTGGGATGAGGAGGAGTTGGGACTTACACCACTTCAGGGTGCTGTTGTTTCAGCACTCATCCACAAACCTACGAGCAGTGCCCGAGATGCTCATACTGGTACAAGCTGTTCTCCCTGTTGGCCTTCTCCAGATGTTCTGTTGTAATTCCTTTGAGTTTCATAACCCCTGTGCTTAACCAAGTCTACAGAAGGGACTATTTCCCTCCTCATCTGTCCATCCCTGCATGGAGGCACTCAGGAGACATCACTGAGGTGACATCAAACACAGTGACTTTGTGCCATTAGGTTCTGAACGCCGACCCAGGCCCGGTGTCTCCTGTTGGGTTGGGAATGATGTGATGATGGTGCAGCTCCTGCCACGATGCTGTTTACAGGTACCCATGTTTAACTTGAGTGCATTTAAGACAAAAAGAGAGACAGGAGAACCATGCAGGTGGTATCCTGAATTTTAAGGTGTAAACTAAGAGATGGAGATGACTCTGTTCCTTGATAAATAACCATGATGATTGTATTTAGATTTCTTTTCACAAATTAATGATATTTCAGCACAGTCATCAAAAAATCCCACTAACAAACGTTTCTTTTGCATCCATCTAGCCTTCATCATAAATCTATGTGCCAGGCATTAATAATATTTTCAGCAACAGATTGATTGACTAGAACATAGCTTGGTTTTCTCTAAACACTAAGGGGTTCTCAACTGATTTATCGCTTACTGAAGTCTGCATGTATTTATATGTGTACCATAATCCTTGTTATATACATACCCCTCCTTTACCCAAGCTTTCTTCAGCAGATCCATCATGATGGTGTCAATGGCTACTGTAGATCTGGACATCTTGCTGCCAAATCTATAGCAGAGGCTTTGCTAGCCCAGTACAGAGTCAGTGTGGTTTTGATAAATGACTTTTAAGGCCAGAAGGAACAATTAGATTATTTTGAGTGGCATAGTCCAGAGGCTCTTATCCACTCACCCTGCACAATGTCCAGTAATTTGAAGAGACCCAAGGTTTCTCTTCCAGAAAGGCCTTCTGTTTTGGGGTGTCAAGAGATTGCTGGCTAGGCTGGTTTTAGTGCAAGGCTTTGGATATTTGGAAGGTTTGGGGGCGTATATGAGAATCTTGCTTTGATGTATTTTAGTTAGTTTGTGTCTTGCTGAGAAGAGCTTAAGCCTGTGGGCGACACTTTCCAAGGGCTTCAGGCTGGATAAGAAAAAAAACATCTCCTGATGCAGTCTCTGAAGCTGTCCTCGTCTAGATTGTGAGGGATTGGCCACAGAGTGCATCCTCTGGAACCAAGAGGTAACTCTGGAGTGGCTCCCTGCTTCCATCACACACTAAGGATGGGGCACAATAAAAAGGAAGAGGAGAGAGCAGCAGGACAGCGCTGAAGAGCAGTTTGCCCTGTAAAGCCAGGTTCCTGGACTAGGGCTCAACATCTGTCATTACAGGGCTTAAGAAGGCCAAGGGCAGGGACAGGGACAGAGATTCCTGCTTCCAGCACACCCTGCAGTCTGATTTTGGCTTCCTGGGGAGTGGGTGCTGGTGAGCTGATGAGAGGAGAGCTTTTAGACAGCCCGAGAGCTGAGCCCCAGGAGGAGGGGCCCTCTGTGACATGGCCATGGCATCCCCTGGACACTGCATCTGTACCAGCAGGAAGAGGCAGCTGGAGAGGAGACCAGGATGAGAATTTTATTTTTCCCCCTTTAATATCCTTTGATGCCCTGGTAGGCACTGGTGGGTGCACTGCAGTGCCCAGCTCTGGCGGGGAGGCATTGCTGGTGTGTGCACTTTTCAGTGGGCACTCGTGTGATTGACTGGATGTCTAATGGGCTGTTACAGCACTGCAGAGCCTGTCTTGCTCTACAGGTGAACTGTGAGGAGCTGGGGAGATGAAGCAACACTCCTCTAAATTGGGCTGTGCATTGGGAGCAGCAAAAAGGTTCTCCAAAGATATGCCACCCTACCCTTTGCAAAATTTTCTTTTATCATCTTTCACAAGGGAGGCCATAAACAAATGGAGGAGATACTAGGAGTCAAAGGGAGTTTTCAGGTGGATTTATGTTCTTTTTTTCCTTCTTTAAAAGGCCTGAGTTGGTCAAGGCAGGATTACTGCTCCTGGAGATTTTGTTAGTGCAAAGATGCTCAACTTCTGCTTTGCTGTGCTTAGTTTGCTGTAAGGAAACCAGTGACTCAGGGCCTTTGCAGCCCTGTACATGAAGGTAGGGTGAGATGTTCAAACTACAAATGTTTCTCACCAGGCATACAAATCTGCTGTCCCAGATGTTTGATATGAACCTCAAAGAGTCACTCTTCATTTCTAATGTGCTCACATATCCTACATAGACACACCTGGTCTGTGTCCTTGGCTGCAAAATCATCTCTCCTCTCAACAGGATATTGTCACCAGGTTCATGGTGGCACTGGCTGTGCTAACCCACAGCTCAGTGTCCCAACAGGGCAAGGGGCAGGTGGCCTCAGCAGTGTGGACCTTTCCTTCCCTTCTCAGGTCCTCACACAAATCCCACCACGCAAAGCCAACCTGCGAGCCACAAGCTGGTGCAGCCCTTGCCCCAGGTGACCAAGCCCACAAACCTGATGGGTGAGGAAAGGATGATCTCCCTCCCTTGAGATGGGAAGGACTTGGATGCCAGAAGACAGAGGAGTTTTGGCTGCAGCATCGCTTTGGAAGAGCAGACCCCTGAGTTGTCTCCAGCAGTGCGTGACTGAGGGCAGCTCTCCCTGGGGGAAGGCTGGAGGGAGGATGGAGGATCCTGTGCTGAGCCTCGAAGCAGTCTGCCTCCGGCTGGCTCCTGGAGGGGCACGCAGGACCACACAGCTCCTGCTGTCAGTGCCATGTGTGGCAGGAGCTGTTTGTTCTGGCTCTCGGAACAGCAGGCCTTTGATTCCCTTGGTAGAGCTCATCTGCGCTTCTCTCTGGCCTCCTCCTTTCTCTGTGCCAACCACGTGCCCCCAGCCCGTGGGCTCTGCTGTCACTGTTGGCTGCTGGTTGCACTGGCCAGCTTATTGCATCTGTTTTGATTTGCTGGGCCCTGCATTCAGCCATCGTTCAGCTTTTATTGTGGCTTTCTAAGCTCAGCTCCGGGTGGTCATCACGGCGCCTTTCTCCCAGGCCGTGCACCAGCTGCATATTAATGCTCCCCTCTCTCCCCTCCCTCGCTCCCTCCCTGTATCACCATGTGGCATTTGTGGTTTCCAAACTTTGTGGGAGCACTTTGTGATCAAACCCGGCTCTGTCCTGGGTGAAGGTGTGAGGAGGGCTTGGCCAGCTCTCACGGGCAGGCTGCGGCTGCACCAGAGGCAAAGCTGGCCCCTCTCCTGCAAACCTGTGCTGAGAAAGCTTTCCTCTGATTGCTCAGTCCATCTGCTTGCCACTGGCCATTCCTCACCATTGGCTACTGCCTGATGCTTTGTCCAGTCTAACTTCAGTATCCTGAGCAGTGGGGCTCTGGCACTTTCTTTGGCTGATCAGTGCCATGCCAAGAAAATTCCAACTTCTTCATATTCTCCCTGAATGTGGAATCATAGAACCATAGAATCACAGAATCATAGAATCATAGAGTCATAGAATTATAGAATCACAGAGCCACCAAGGCTGGAAAAGACCTCCAAGATCATCAATGATGCGAGGAGGTTCTCTTTCCTGGTGTCCCTGTGGTACTGCCTAATGCCAAATTGAATTTCACTTCATACTGTGAGATGCTGCACTGAGAGAAAAAATAAAAATGAATGCTCATGTTCACAGGCCTGAGCAGGCTCCTTCCACCTGGCCTTGCGCTGCTCCTCTGGGCTACAGCACTTTGGAGACTGGGCTGTCTTGAATCATGAGCCTCCCTGGCTCTGAAGTGTTGTGTTGCTTAATGACTGATGATAATGTCTCTGTATGTAGGCTTGTAGCCTGGCTATCCATCTTTAAATTTCAAAATCTTTCCTCCTCAGCCATTACCTCCACCCCTGTAATCATTCCTGTTGCTCTTCTCTGAATTCCTCCTCATTTGTCCTTGTTTGAAGGTAGAGCACAATCAAACCAGCCAGTCTGGGAGCCTGGGTGGGGGCTGAGGTCTCAGAGGGGTCAGGACTGAGTTTTGAAAGGGGCTGAGGCCTCAGAAGGGTCTGGGATGAGGTCCAAGAGGGGTCCACCTTCACTCCTTGGCCCTGAGCTGCCCTGAGGTCCAGAAGGTTCATCAACAGTCCATCCAGCTGTGTCAGCATCAGCTGACCTGGGAAGAAAGGTATTTCTCCAAAGCTTTATGAGAACAGATCCTGTAGGCTGGAAATGTTTCCAACATTTAAGCTGCCTCTGCCTATATGTGCTCACCTCCCCCAAAAAAATCATTGCACAGAAATGGCTCCGTGTTTTTAGCAAGGTCTGCACTGTTGGCAGTCAGATGTGTCTTTGTTTGGCCAAGTCATGAGAGCCCCACACCTCTGTGACCCAGCCTGGGGCTGCACCACCCACTGGGGGAAGGAGTTTTTCCCCAACACCCAGCCTGAAGATTCTACCTGCAGCCATCACCTCTCATTATCCCATCCACCACTGCTGAGACCTCACAGGTCAATGGCTCTGGGCAGTGCTCTAGAGTGCTAACTTCCTGTTTTAAGGTGAAAGAAAAACAGACTGACTCCCCAGTGTGTAAAAAAGGCCTCCTCCCCCCCATATCCAACTCGCCATCATCCATGCGAGCCAGCTGCTGCTGCTGCTGCTACTCTAGACCATGGCATTGCTCCTGGGCAAGGATGGGGTCTGGCAGCTCTGCTAAGCCCCCAATTTCTTCTGCCTGGAGTAAGACTGGCACTTTTTCATCCTAGCAGGAGAACCGTGGTATCCAAATTAAGCACAAGCTGTAGTGTTTGAAGTCTGAGCAATGAGCTTTCCTTGGCAATGGGTGGGTTTCTGTCATGGGGGTAGGGAATTCCTCATCTGCCCTTGACTTCACTCCCAAGAAATTCCTGTTCTGTGTCCTCACCTCTGTTCATTTGATGGTTCCAGTGGAATAAGTGGATCACAATTAAAGCCACAATTAAGGGAGCTGGCCAAAATATTTGATAGGAACTTACTTAAATGGAAAGATTGTCCCTTTTTAATAAATAAGTGGAGTTGGCATTAATTCAATTTGACATTTGCCATATTCTGCAGAATTATGAGCATTCACTTTTTTCAGAAGCTGAATTTAAACAAAATGCTTTTGGTTGATGACAAATTTTGAACAGTTTTGGGGAAGGTTTCAGTAAAAATAGACAATGTGTTAGCAAACAAAAATCAAGGGGTTTGTAATTTACAGGGAAATCTTGGGTGGGTTCACAGACAACCATTCCAACCATTTTCAACTCAGGAAAGCTGATTTGAAGAAGCTACTGAACTCCTTGTGAACATTATTGTTCAGACAAAGAGGAACAGCTTCAAATTGAGAGTAGGTTTAAATGAGATATTAGGAAGAATTTTTTCCCTGTGAGAGTAGTGAGGCCCTGGCTGACACAGCTTGCCCACAGAAGCTGTGGCTTCCCCATCCCTGGAAGTATCCAAGGCCAGGCTGGACAGAGCTTGGAGCACAGTGGGAGGCATGGAAGGGGTGGAATGGGGTGATCTTTAAGGTGCCTTCTGACACAAACCATTCTCTGATTACTCAGATACTTTCAACCCACTGCCTCTGGACAGAGATGATCTTCTTCCTGCATATGGCTTCAAATTTCCTGCACAAAGCTGCTTCTTGCCAGCTCTTGCCATGGACAAGGAGACCCAGGAGGATGGGGAATGTTGATGTGTTGTGCTATAAGCAGAGGGCACTTGTCTGGAGTCACTTCTTTGGTCTGTACATGCACCCCTGGCCCCAGAGCAGGGCCTTGTCCATGTTCTGAAGAAAGGACTTCTGCAATCTCCAGCCCCAGGAAGTGGGATATCTTCATCTCTTAATTTAAAAAAACCAATTAGCTTTATCCACTAATGCAAAACCTCCTGACTTCAGTCCCAGCAGCATCAAAACTCTTCCAGCTGCAGGTAACTTGGAGATCTTGCTTAGCAGCTGCACTTGGTTTGGACAATTTCTCCCCATATAGAGCCTGCACAGGGCTCAAGTGGCACTGCCACATGATCAGGTCCTGCCAGGAACAATCTGATTACTCTGCCCATTGGAGCCTCTCCCACTCAGCATTTGAGCAATGTCTGCAGTCAGGACATAGCTCCCAGCTGCCTAAGTAGTGGGGCTGTCAGTGCAGGCTTTTTTCCTGAGAGCTTCCTAAAGACCTCATTAAATCCCTCCTCTGTGGACACACTGATGGGGACACACTCAGAGTGACACCTTTAGCAACACCTTCCTTCCCTTCCTTGTGTGATGCGGTCCTGTGGAGGTGAGAAACTGATCAGTCAGAGACAAGTTAAAAAAAGAGCCATGGCCACAAGTTGGACATGAAAAATTATGGTTAAAAATATTTTATCTGCATGGGTGTTTCTTCCCTGGACAGGTCACCAGAGACATGGGGCTCTCAAGAAGCAGTTAGGACAAACCACAGCTGAGCTGGCATAGCAGTGGCCAGCTCTGAGCAGATTGGACTGGAAATCTTCAGAGATCACTCCCCATCAACATTTCCTTGTGTCTTTGATGGCTGTGATGAAAAAGCCATTGTTTTCCCTTTTGTTCAGTAACAAAGCTTGGGTGCATCCTTTTCCTTTATTGTCTCCTTGCCTTGGTCCTCTATTGGGTTTCAGCCCCTTTAGAGACCTTGTTTGTGCAAAATGTAGAAATTATATATGTAGATCACAGAGTAACTGATTTACCCTGATTTAGGCATGTTCTCAGTCAGCTTGAAAGTGTGTGAGAATCTCTCACACTGGGCCCAAAAATGGGCTGGTCCTCAACTCACACCAGACTTGACATGGAAAAAAAGGGCATGGGTGAAACCCTTTAAGAACCCATAAGATCCTGGATTTGCTCACAAGATGCTCTTTTCCCCTTCCCTCTTGAGCGAAGCATGGCCAAACAGCTGGGTGAGGGCATGGGGCAAAGGGGAACTGGTCTGCCCCTTGCTCTACAAAACCATGAGTTAGCCCAGCTGGCTTCTCACACCCCAGAGCTCCTTACCTGAATCACATCTTGGAGTCTGTGCTCCATTTACAGCCAGAGACTGAGCTGTCCAGTTCCTTCTGCTGGGACAAACTGGTCTCTGAGGAGAGATCCCCCTTCCTTACCAAGGAGATCAGACAAAAACTGTTGTCACTTAGACAGCTGCTTACTGCTATCACTTAGACAACAAACTTTTAATTTTATAAACTCAGAAGGGAGATCCACATGGTCAGGGCAGCAGAACGAGACTCCCCAGCTGTTGGGTAGGACCAGGGTGGGATCCCTGTTTTACCATGCTTTTTTCTGCTGGAGGGTGGTGGATACTTCTCCCAGCTTCCCTGGGAACTCTGGTTGTGTCTTATCAAAGGCTGGTGGTCATGCACAGCTTTCCAAATCCACCTTCCATCCAACAGTCCCTTTGTGCTGTCCTGCCTCTTCTGCTGACAGTTCAAGGACTCCTCCTCCTCCTCCCTGCTGACTCGTGTGTCTTTCTGGAGACCTCTTCAGCAAGACATGTCAGCACTGAGGTCCAGCTTTCCATAGGGGATAGCAGGAGATAAGAGAATGCAGTGACTGCTGTACATCCCCTTCATTGATATGCAGCATGTCCTGACCCTCTGTGCTCAGAGTTTGATTTGCTGAGACGCTGTAAAAAAATACTGTGAGAAAAGTCCAGCTCCTGCCTGGAGAGCCACCGTGTGAAAATGGCACCTCCTTACTCAACACACCAGCTCCCCTGTGCCTGATGTGGTAATGACAGGAATAAAATCCTGCTGCCTGCCATGACTCACAGCTCTGCAGAGCTGGGCTGGCTACAGAGGAGGGAGCTAGCAGGATGCATTTTCTGCAGAATCCTCAAAAAGTGCATCCTACCCATAACACACGTGCAGAGCCTGGCACAGGCCATGGAGCAGCCGTGCTCCAATGGGCACAGAAAAAAGACTGGCTCTTTTCCCTCTTACACCCATCTTTTCTGTCTTGGAAATGGAGGAATGGTGGCAGAACTAGAAATCCTCACTTTCCATCCAGTGAGGACATGGGCTGGGACACCCTGGGAAGGACTGGCCCTGCCTGGGTAAGTGATGCACGTGGGTCACATAGGCAGGGTCTGCTCCCCAGCAGGTCCCACACTGCTGTAGAGAAAGAGGAAGGTTTTTCAGCCCTGGAGCTGCACACAGCCTGGCCCTTCCTTTGTGCAGCCATGAAAGACTCTGTGCTTTACTTTCTCTTGTATGGCCAGTAAGGGATAATCAGCATGGATTGGTCTCACCACAGCACTCAGGCTCCCCTCTGGGAAAATAACAGTGGTTCTTTGTGAGCGTGACTGTTCTCTCCAGCTGTCTGAGGTAAGGTATAAAGAGGAACTCTAGCTCCTCAGTAAACTGTGGGGAAGCGTAGCCAGGTAGCCCATTTGCAGTGGGAAACATCTCCAAGAGACCTGGAGAAAGACTCAGGAGTCCTGTAATCAGACAAATTCGTGATATCTAGGACTGTTGAGCTTACTGATTTTCAGCTCTGCATCCTAAGACAGCATCTGCAGGAAAATGGCATGACCAGACCTTTACAGAAGGACTCACAGGGCAGCAAAGGGCTGAGCAGGTGTTCAGTGAAGTCAGCTTTTATCCCAGAGAACCTTTGGTACGGGCGGCACAAGCAATGGAAAAAAATCAGAATCTCAATTTCTTAGTGAGCTGATGGGATGGCGAAACATCTGTTAGCTTCAGGCTGCATGGATTTGATGTAGGATCCTTGCAAACTGGAAGTGGGAGGCACCTTGGGTGAGAGCAGCTGTGAGAGTTCACAGCTCTGAGTGGCAGGAGAGTGGCAAGAGAAAGGCAGTGGGCTTGGGAAGCATCTCCTATGGCCTTGGAGAACCAGGAGGGGACATGCCAGGGGTTAAGGGGGACTTAAGGGAGGAGGGCTGCTGACACTTCCTTACAGAAATGCTCTGAAGCATACAGGTACAAAGGAAGGCATGGGAACACAGCAAACAACCAAAACAGCTGATTCCTGAATTACTTACTGTGCTGAAACTTGAGAAGGGAAAAAACAAACTGCATAACTGCAGCCAAGGAATGGATAAAGAAGAATATGAAAACATGGGTCAAACTCAGAAAGGCTGAGGTTCAAGAAGAGGCACAGCCAGCCAGAGGACAAGACAGCAAAGTGCCTCCTGCCTGCCTGGGCACATGCCTGCTCCCCACACTGAGAAGCCCTTATGGGCAAGTTCATGAGCCAGTTCTGTATTCCAGGATGCTGGATGGACACAGTGGGCCTTGTTGCCCACCTCTGCCAGCACAAGATCAATAATGCCACTAGTGACTCAGTGCAGAGCCCTTTCAGGACCCTGAGGCCGAGAAGGGACCCTGTGGTGCAGACCTGAATGACAGTGTCATCCAGCACAGTGCAAGGCAACACCTGGCCAGGGCTACCTGGTGCTCCACCTGGAAGTGGTTCAGCTAAAACCTGACTCAGTCCCCATCTGGATGCTTGGAAATGAGTTTTGGTGGGTGAGACCGGCTGCCTGCTGAACGCTTGTGCAGAGATGTGTGTAAGTCAGTGCCGACCCAGAAAGCTGGCAGGAGAGTGGCAGTGATGCTCCCTTCTGGCTCTGCTTGCATCTCTTTCTGTTTAGTTCAGGATTACGAAGCTAAGTCCCATTTTATATGAAATACGGAGATCTGAGCCATATGTTGTGCAGGTTCAGATCACATCTTGTGGCACAGATCTGCAGGGAAACTTCCGTGAGTCTTGAACCAAATCGGTTGTATCCAGGTGGAGGCTACATCTTGTGGAAGAGACAGCTCGAAGATAAACAGGGTCAGGGAAAGGGTGACAAAGTATCCGTACAGCAGAGTGATTTTACACAGCCCATCAGCCTCCCTGATGCCCCTGCAACACCACCAATCCCTGGGACACAAGTGCTGCCAGTTCTGCCTTGGGCACTGGAAAAACGAGGCACGAGGAAGGAAAATGACTCAGCCCTTCTTCAGGACATCTAAGTGAAGCAAAGGTCTCCTGGTACCTATCCTACACTGAAGGAGAGCAAACTCCAGACACCTTCCAGCTTCAGGCTGTTTCTCCCTTTGGATCAAAGGACGATTTTCAGGGGAAGATGATCCTGATGGACCTATTTCTGTACGTGGCATTTTAGAGCCCTGAGAAGTTTTCACCAATGGCAGACAGAAAGTGCTGCCCCAGGCACAGGGAGGCTTTGTGGGCTGCAGTTTTGTGGGTGTAGTGGGTCTGGCTGGGATGAAGCTCATTTTCCTCCCAGCAGCCCGTATGGTGCCGTGTTTTGGGTTGGTGACTAAAACAGTGTTGATAACACACTGGTGTTCTGGTTGGTGCTGAGCAGTGTTTGCATTGTGCTGAGCTTTCTCTGTTCCCATTCCACCCCCAGGCATGAGATTGGGAAGGTACAGAGCCAGGACAGCTGATCCCAACTGACCAGAGGGATATTCCAGACCATATGATGGCATCAATAAAAGCTCAGGGAAAGGAGGATGAAGGGCATTTGTGGTTATGATGTTTGTCTCTCCAAGTATCTATCATGTGTGCTGAAGCCCTGAACTGCAGGAAGCAGCTGGACATGTGCCTGCTGATGGGAAGGAGTGAATGAATTCCTTATTTCCCTTAGCAGGCACACAGCTTTGTTTCTTTGCCTCGACCCACAAGTTTTCTCACTTTTGCACTTCTGATTCTCTTCCCCATCCTGCTGTGGGGAGGAAGCAAATGAGCAGCTCTCTGGGTGCTTAGCTGCTGGCCAGGGTCAACCCACAACAGGCCTAAGAGATGAAAAATCAGACTGGTGTGCCAAGTCCACAGCAAGTCTACAGCCATCCCTCTTTTAGGAAAGGGGAGCTCAGGGGTGGTATCAGGTGGGGCAGGCAGGCTGAGCTCCTCAGGTCTCTGCTGGATTCTTGAACCTCAGGTGCCCACCACGTTCCAGCTGTCCATGAAGGGATCATTTGCAGCAATGCCAAGTGTTTATCTCTGGCCTCAGTTCCCAGCAGCCTGAGCACTATTGAGCTGTGGCATCGGGGACGGGTGACACATGTGTGGTGTGCATTTCTCCAAGACGGGCCTGGGGGCTGCTCTGACATGAGGACACAGATCAGCTCTGTTGTCCCCACATCAAAAATCATCCTGGGCCTTCTTTACCCTCCTCCCCACTGAACAATGCTGATGAAAACCAAAGGTAAGTGGTGTATTTTACCTGAGAACACAGCTTGCTCAAAGTCATCAATGCATGGACTTTTGGGTTATGGATTTTCACATGCAAAGTGCCACCGATTTCCTATGGATCAACGGGAAGAAGCCAAGCAAAGAGGAAAACGTCCAGAGAATGATTTATCAGCCTTTATCAGTCACTCAAACAATATCTCCCCATTCTCTGTGGAGTATTTGTTTAGCTTTAATACAGTGACTGTGCTTTGTGTGTTCAGGGGAAGTGCAGGTCCCTTGCAGGGGGCAGGAATCTGAGGTTTCCAAGCACCTCAAGAACTGCTCTGGGAATCAGAAAGGATTTTGTTTTCCAGCTCTTGTGATGTGTTGCAGCTGCCCACTGACTTTTTTGTTTCCATCCTTGGCACGCAGGAGAATTTCATCACCACACTCTTTATCATGGAAACATGTCATTCAGTGGCATTCGTACATACTGTTCACATCAAATCAGAAGGTTGGCTCCAACCCCTGCAGAGATGGGACCTTTCCAATTGAACCTGCCTCCATAGGTTTGGTGCCGGGCTGAACGCAAAGCCAGAAGGAGGCCGATTTTTTTCAGACAGGTTTTCAGAGACGACAGAAGATGCATGGAAGCCTCCCAAGAACCGCCTACCCCATGAGATGTTCACCATTCAGGATGTTGGCAAACTTGTCAGATCAGAAGGTTGTGCAAGATGCCAGCCGCTCAGGGCCAGAAGTGTTCGTGAAGTTTTGGGGACTGTCAGATTTTCGCTGAAGAGCTACCTGAGGCAGCCGTATGGCCCAACACCAAGAGCTGAATTGAATCTAGGTCTTCCTCAGGATCTGACGCCCGCTGCTCTCTTTCCCTGCTTGGGATTTGGAAAGCCAGACCTGGAACAGGATGTGATTTGTTCATGTTGGTCTGCGTGATGCCAGCTGAGGCTACTGGCAAATCCTGCTCGCTGAAAAATTATCTCATGTAGATGAGGGTCAGATGATTAACTTTGATGAATCTTGCCACAGCTGAAATTACTGCCAGTGCTAGGTATGAGAAGGAAACAT
Organism: Chloebia gouldiae; assembly: GCA_003676055.1. NCBI lineage: Eukaryota > Metazoa > Chordata > Aves > Passeriformes > Passeridae > Chloebia > Chloebia gouldiae. Next base: position 14,674,367 of record QUSF01000017.1, on the reverse strand, counting down.
TGGCAGAGCTGTCTCCCTGCCATGGGAAGGATCTCTTTTTCTCCTGGAAAGTAAAGCAGGGGTGCTGTAGCTGCTTTAGCTGGACTCCTCAGCCTTGATGAGCGAGAAGAGTTTAATTTCAGCCCTGCTTCAGAGTCTTTCCTTCTGAAGTACTTACACAAATTAATAACTTTTCCTGGGGAAAGAGTCCCTGGAGAAGAGATTTTCATCTGGAATAAACAGGACAGTGGATGGCATTTCACAACAAATTCACCAGCTGCCATGTATGAGCCAAGGGGATGGGTGGGGATTTCTGCATTTGATCATGGGGTTTTTTAATCTGTTCTGCCACCCAAAAAGTGCCCTGGCACAGAAACTCCTTCTGGGGCTGATAGCAGCAGTGAGGGATGGATAAGCCTGGGAGATGTGCTTTGTCTGGCAGAGCCCAAAGCCCACGCCAGTCCCGAGCTCTGTGGAGGCACTGGGGGTCCTTTGTGGGGCCAGCACAAGATGTGGGGATTTCTTGGTTAAGGTGGCAGCCCTATGCACTTAGCATCGAATCATGGAATATCCTGAGCTGGAAGGGACCCACAAGGATCATCCAGTCCAACTGCTGGCCCTACACAGGACATCCCAACAATCCTACCCTGTCCCTGAGAGCATTGTCTAAGCACTCCTGCGGTTCTGGCAGCCTTGGCATCCTGACCATTTCCCGGGGAGCCTGGTAAGTGTCCCACCACCCTATGGAAAAAGAATCTTTTCCAAATGTCCCATCTAAATCCCCCTGACACAGCTGCAGCCATTGCCTCAGGTCCTATCCCTGGTCCCAGGGAGCAGAGGTTGGTGCTGCCCTGTCCCTTGAGAGGAGCTGCAGCCCCTGAGGATCTCTGCTCCTCTGCTCAGTCTCCTCTGCTCCAGCTGGACAGGCCAAGTGCCCTCAGCAGCTCCTTGTGTGATCCCTCTGGGCCATTCTCCATCCTCATGTCCCAACTTTGGACATTCTAAAAGCTTCAGTTGTCCCCAGTCAGTGGTCAACCTCTGAGGAGGGTGAAGGAGGATCCCTGACTGCTATCAAATCATGTTTGAGAGATGCAAACAAATGAGGCAAAGAAAAAGATGTGCAAGACAACCAGAACAACATCCATCAGGTTTCAATCACCACAGTGCTCCCACCAGCCTGCACAGACCCGTGGGAGCCAGCACTGGTGGCAGGGCCTTGGACTGCAGTCACACTGAGGTTGCTGCTTGTCCTGCAGCAGGCGGCTCCTTGTGACAACCAGGGGACACCTCAGAGGGCTTCAGCTGACAGGAGGTTCTGCAGGGCAGCTTCGTGCAGTGGTACCAGCACCACGTCAGGTCGCTGTGGGATGTCCCAGTGCAGCTTGGCCTGCTTGTGGGACCACGAAACCAGCATGGCCATGGGTCAGGAGAGCAGAGAAAGGCAACGTGCCCTGGCTCAGCCAAAGGCAGCTGGGCTCTCGCGGCTTTTTGTTAAACATCAACCACTTTTTGTGATGACACCAATCAAATTCCCATCCGGTTGCCTCACTAGGGGCACCCAAAGCAAGAGCAGAGAGACAGATGAATCAGCCATAGGTTTGCTTGCTGTTGCATGCCTGTTGCCAGTAGATTTCCATGCTTCCAAGAGCAAGCTCAAAGCTTAGTTCATTCTCTGAATAGAGGGATGCTCTACCAGATTGTCTGCGGTTGGAAATAGACTCATCCCAAACTTCCAGGCTGGGAATCTTTTGGAAAACCAGGCTTCAGCTCAACTACAAGTTCACTGAGCATTACCTTTGAAAGTTGGGGTGAGATGATGTGCCCTGTTCTGCAACAAATCTGATGAGGCAAGGACACCACCTCCCCCAGGTGTGTACAGCCTCTCTCACAGAAACCATGACTTTACAATTGCAGAATGAGTGGGTGTTTTCCAAAGCAAAACTGAGACAACATCTATCCTGTGAAAGCAGTGTCCCAACTACAACCTGTGCTGCACCTATGACAACCAAACCTAGATGAGGACAGAAATTCATGGAGCAGCCACCCACCTCCAAATTCACATACCAAAAATGTACTGCTATTCAAAGGGACAGGGACACTGCTGCACAAATATCCCAAATAGGAACCAACCTGTCAGGGGACAGAGAGCAACCCACTGAAATCATGTCAGAGACAGGCAGAGACACAGCACTGATTGTGTCACCATCACCGATAGGAGACAGTTGTCCAGAAATAACAGCCCTCCTTAGCTTGGGAAAATGGCACACAAAGGACTCAGAGGAAGCTGAAGAGAAGGTGGTGAGTAATCCACAACTTGTAACTCCAAAAGTCATCCAGAAAGGGTAAAGAAAGAACAGGGAAGCAAAAAATCTCTGAGGTCCCCAGTGCTGCTCAGTTATTAAAACACCTGATAGAAGTGTGTTTACATCAGCACAGAGATGTGCCTGCAGCCCAAGTGAGTGACATCCCATGGCTGCAGTTCTTGTCCCTCTCTATCTTTCCTCCCATGTCTGACCTTCACTCATTACAGCATGGCAGCACTAATGGACCATGAACTGTTTCTTTAGTTTTGGGAGGATTCTGTCCTTCCCCAGCATGCACTAGCAAACACTGTGCTTGCTCTGTCCTAAGCTACTGTCCTTGTTCCATCCAGGGCAGGGTACAGGCACTTGGGCTTGTGGAAGAAAGAGAGAAGGAAGAAGTTCATCTTTGAACTACCCTTCTTTCTCTTTGACAACTGATCAGTCTTGGTCTGCCTGAAAGGGCCCTGTCTGAGTGTACAGGGTGGATGGCAGAGAAATCTGACAGACAGGAGGTGAGAGGAATGTTCCCAGTGATGGTTTGAGAATGAACAAGACACCAAGCACCAGAGAGCTGTCACTTCCCCAACATCCCACCCTGCCAGGGTATGTGGCAAGAGAAATGTTCAAGCAATGTCTTACAGTGTCTGGACACCCACTATGGAGACAACGCAACTAATGACCAGGCACATCTCCCTGACTCTGCCATTCATCAGGGTGGAACTGTGATCGTTTTCCTGCTGGGTTTCCACTCTCACGCTGCCTTTAGTCCCTCCTCTGCTGCAGGGACCATTCCCAAGGGAAGGCAGTGGATCATTCAGCCCACACCATCTCCTGAGTTCTCACTGTCAGTGCTGAAGTTCCCCTGGGCTTGCCCATATCATACTTGCCAACTGCACTGGTGACAGACCCGCTCGCTCGTTTTGTAGAGGTGTTTTTGTAGAGGTTGTTTGTCAGAGCCCAGCTTAGATCTCAGTCAGGGCTTTTGTGTGACACTAAAAGTAATAATGGAACAAATCTTGGAATAGAAAACAATGCAGAATGAGAGAAAATGCTGTGGAAAGTGAGAGCTGGTGGAAATGATCCTGAAGGAACCTTCTTCTAGAAGAAACTGAAGCGGTGCTGCTGGGAGGCAGCATCTCTCATCATCTTCCTGGGGCAGGGGGTAACACATCTGTCCCAGGCTGCTATTGGCTTCGTGCAAATGCAGAGTCATTGATAACAACCGTAGGGAGGGCTCTGGAGAGGCTGCTCCTGCCCGGCTGTGCCTGCAGCACCCTCAGAGCAGCGCTGCGCGGGGCAGGAGCGGCAGCGGCACCCGGCAGATCGGCGGGGCCCGTCCGGCCTGAGAACTGACCACCCTTCAGTACTCAGTGGGAAATGGGAAGGGAGTGGTGGAGCACACCATGAACACAGACTGTCCCCTCCCCTCTGCCTGTGCAGGTGAGGATGAGCTCCTGTCCAGCAGCGGGCAAATCCCCACAGATCTGCAGCACCACACGAGGGAAGAGCTGCGAGGAGTCCATCAGAGCAGCAAGGACAGAAGAGGATGAGGAAGCTGCAGCTGTGGCCACACAAAAACCTGGCACAAAGTCCCAGAATCCAGGAGGAGAAATCCTACTGGACCTCATGCTTGACCTGACCCATGGCTCTCCCACTAGGGCAGGACCCTGGTGAGCAAGTATGGTAATGCCAAAGGATGGCACACACTGAGAAGAGGTGTGACACACAGGAAGGTCAAAACCAGTGCATTTGGGATGAATTAATAGCTCTTCACCACTTTGCCTGGCAGAAGGTGGTCCTGCTGCCATAGCAGGAGGAGACCAGCAGCTGGTGAATGCTCTGGCACAGTTCCTGTAGGAGCCCAGTGTCCCCATGGCTGCTAAGCCCACACTCATCCCATGAGGCTCCAGTGCTCTGCAGCGCTGATGGGGCCACAAGCCCAGTGCTGTGCTGGTGGGACTGTGGGAGATCAAACCTGTATGGAAGCACTGGAGAGACTGACAGAGGTGGCTGAGTCACCCACCGGGCTGGCCACAGCCATGGCTGGAGGTTGCCTCTCACCGACTGCAGCTTTGTCACTCTCCATTATTTAATTGATAATTTATCATGCCATTCCAGACAGAGACGAGCTCCCGTTCGTGCCACTGTTTGTTCCCTGTCACATAGTCAATTCCCCAATCCAATATACCAGTTGTACTCTTATTTTATGAACCATACCTTAGGGCCTAATTAATGCAATTAATCAAACTTTTACTTAGGCAGGCATATCTTCATTTCTCCACTGACTGTGTGCTTGGACAGCTGGGTGTGTTGTCTGCATAGTATTCATCATCTTAAGCCATTACAATGCTCTGGAGCGCACTGAAGAGTACAGGGAGGGAAGGGGATTGTTGGTGACTGAGCATTTCTGATCAAGTCTGAAATACAGACACCAAGGGCAGATCCTGCTCTCTCTAAAGCCAGGCACCATGATGGCAAAACCCAACAACTCAGCGCCAGGGAGCTGGGATAATGCAGAAGTTGGTTGTAGAAGTGGTTTCATTAATGTTACTGAGGAACATCAGTGGGTTTGTAGGTCACTCGCCACAGCAGAAGAAAATGGAATGATAATTGGAACTGTTAGCCAGAAATATAATGGTGATTTTGTGACTAAAAGGCTCATGAAATGGAGTAAACTGAAAAACTGGACAATTTCCTAAGAAGCCATTTCATATCAGATGTCCCAAAAGATCACTCACACAAGACACAAGTAACGGTTCCTATAAAAACAGCTTTATGCTCTCTAATTATCTCTAAGAATCTAGAAAGTGACTGTAAGAAACCAAAATATTGTCATCCTCCAGCCCATCTTAAAAATAATTAATAGATGAAGCTGTGAGGATAATCTTCTAAAGTGTCTTGGAAATGAAGTGAACACTTGGCTGAGTTGTGACTCACTGATAATGGTGGACCTTGATGGAGTCGTGGCTATCAATAAACTATGTCCAGCCCTCAACCTGGCATCCCAAGATGATGGGACAAGGTTATCTGCCACATCTGTGAACACTTTAAAATGTGTCAGGATTCACCATTGTGCTGAGTGCTTATCAATCAGATACTCTTGAAAGCACTGCCAGGAAATACTAACACCAGAGATCACAGACTCGGGGATATTTATAGTGTTTCCCCAAAACTGGCATCAATTCCACTGTCAAAACAAGAGTAAAAAGAGCTCTTTCCATAGCTGGCAAGTGGTAAGGGAGAACTTTAAAGAGCCAAGCAAAGGAGAGTCATAGCTAAAACCAGTCAAAGTGTGTCATGTCACCACTACATCTCAAGAATTGTGCCCTGTAACATGGCAAAACTGACACTGGGACATTTAGTACAGAAGTGACAGCTCCAGGCCCAGGACATCTGCTGTGACAGCATCTGGACCCAAACTAGCAGCGTGGCACTTCTTAAAACTTCTGTGGTTTTAAACTAGAAAATTAAGACCTACAATTTAGGTATTGAAAGGGCCAAACTGATGTCCACTGGTCATGAAAAAGCCACTGGTCTGTGCATTATTTTGCTGTTACATGGTTTTGTTCTTTGCAAAGCAGGGTAGGCATGCAGAGTGTGTTTGACAACATCACTGCTGCCTCGATAATGAAGCATTGATGGAAATCCTTCAAAGACTAAAAATACACCTCTCTGATTTTTTCCTGCAACACCACAATGGTCTCTGTGGGCTGGAGTAGCTCTGCTTTTCACAGACAGGAGCATTCACCTGCTCCTGCAATAGAATTTGTGCACACGAAGCAGCCCTGCCTGTGTCTGTGTGTTTGTGAACATCTCTGAAATACAAGTGTTAGTCAGAACTGGGAGGAGAAGGAGAGGTGAAAGATCTGTAACAGACCACAGATAAAGAGGAGGAGGTTCTTAAAACATCACTTTCCAGAGCTTTCAGAAGCAGTTCCAGATTTTAAAGGTGACTTTCCAACTCTCAGCCCATTGTGGCAAAATATCAGTAAATGCACCATGGTGTCCAGCACAAGAACCATCTGCAAACTTCCAGAGCCATGGTATGTGTGACACCATGAATCTCTGGGATAAACTGCAAATATCTAGTTATCCCAGAGGAGTGGCTGAGGGACCTGCTGCTGTGTAGCTGTGGACACAGATTAAAAAGCAGGAGCTGACAGGTAGAGCCACACACACATACAAAATTGTACCAGGTTCATAAGAATCTGAAGCAATTATTGCTTGTATTCAGCATTAATAAGCCTGCAATGACAAGCATTTAGCTAAGCCTAATTTTAAAAGATATACTGCTCTCTGGGAATTCAGTTTCTGCTCAGTTTAAACCAAACCTGTGTGACAGCAGTATGATATAATGATGAAATCCTACTACATCATTCTAAAGGAGCTTAAATCAGTCAGCATCCAGGCTCAGTCCATGGCTGTGCCAGACTCTGTGTGACCAGACACCCACAATGCTGTCGGAGCACTCTGAAACACCAGGATGGAGAAAGACATTTTGGGGGATTTCAGCACTTTTCACTAAGCAGGAAAAGCATTGAACTTCCCAGCAGCAATGGCAGATGGTCAGGCTGGTTTTGGACAAGGAGGCTTTATCCATTGCTTAGAACACAGACACAGAGCAGCAACCACAATGAGATCTAGACCTTGGTGAGCCCACTGCCTGGCATTTAATGAAAACAGGAGCTGGAGGGAAGCACTTGATGTGGCCAAGCACAGCCCCATGCAGATGCCTGACAGGGAGAGAGCAGAAGAAGACAACCAAGCTGCTCTCTTGTTGTGTTTGAGGCTGCACTATTTCTGTCTCTTCCTATTCTTGTCCTTCACCTCCCACCTTCGGCTGGACCTGAAACTTGGTAGAAACCAGTTGGTTTTCCCCAAAGATGACAAATCTGAATATTAAAGGTGAAATTCCCCCTGTGATGTTTTCACTGTGGGCAAAGTGAGGTTTCAGGGTAGCTCTCAATGCAACATGAACCTCCTTGAAGGCAGACACCCACTGTGATACAAGCACCAGGAGTCCTGGGAAGCAGATATTCCCTGCAGAGCTGTAGCAAGGATGTACAGGGCACATGGGAGTCTCTGGAATAACCAGCATCACCTAACTCATGAGGCAGAGGGGGAAATCTCCAGGACTGGAGCTGTACTCAGAGATAGCTTTGACTTTTTCTTTCTACTGCCAGTAAATGATCTGTCTTTCAGAAGCTTATTACCAGGCACACAGAAAACATCTACACAGCATGAGCTATTACATGATAGCAAAAGCCCAGCCCCACCTTGGGGAAGCCTTGCCATGGGTGCTGCTTACAAAGGATGGGTAGGGATATTTCCAGCTCATGTTTTCAGATGCTCTGGAAGAAATGAGCTGTCCTTACTGGAAACCACCTTGTGGCAGATTCACAAACCCAGACAGCTGCCCTGCTGCTCCCTGGCTTCCCTGCCCAGGGGTTTATACATCATCATCTGACAAGGGAGGGGATGCCAAGGATGGCACGTGTAGGGGGCTGGGTCTCCACCCCACTGCCGTGGGAGCTCACCAAGGAGGCAGCACCACTGCTGGTGGCTCAGGGGTGCAGGAGAGGCAGAGCTGCTGTGGCAGCACCCCCGGGGCTCCCCACAGAGCTGATCCCAGCCACCATGCACTCCTGCCACCATGTGCTGTCCCCCACCACGAGGGCTGCAGCAGCCGTGGAGCTCAGACTGGTCCCAAAGGCCTTGGTGGTCTTTCCATCGTTTCAGCCAGCTCTGGCTCAGCCCCAGAGGGAGCAGGTTTCCAATGACTCACAGCTCTGGCCAGGGTGAGATCATAGGAAAAGTGGCCAACGTGGCCCTTTCCATGACAGAGCACACGCAGGCAGGGGCCGGGCAGGAGCCGGGTGCGGCCAGGGGCTGCCAGGGTGTCTCCAGGCTGGGCACGTGGAGGTGCCAGCTGCTGCTGCTGCCTCCTGCCTCCCCTGCAGCATGGAAATGGCTCCCTTGGAGGTGCAGGGAAAGCTGCATGCAGGGAAACAGGCACAGGCTGGGACAGCACTGGCAACGCTGCCCCAGCTGAGCTGAGAGCTCACGGAGAGGCTGCCCTTGGGAAAGGTGATGAGATCCAGGGATCCTGCCATACCACCCCAAACTCCTGATTCCTTACGGTGTCCCTGGTCATGAAGGAGTCCATCTCTTTCAGGGTGAAAGAGGAAGGCTCCTGTTGCAGCTTGCCTGGCTGGGGATAGCCACGGGAAGCATGGCACATTCCTGCCACAGCTTCCAAAGCGACAGTGGCATGTGCCAGAGGGGCCTGGGCTACCCCTGTCTGCTCCTTTGTGCCCCAAGAACTGACAGCAGTCCTCAAATCAGGCTGGGATGAAGGGTATGTTTTAAGCCCACGTTTCCAGGAATTTGATGCCTGACTGCCTCAAAGGGCTTTGGCCAAGGAGTGTCTTGCTCTCTGAAGAGCAGAGCTCAGTGGCCAGGAAGAGGTCATGTGCAGGAGCATACATGATTTATGGACAAGGCTGACCAGACTCCTCCCTGTAGGACACCTCCCTGGTACTGCTGCTCCTTCTAAAACCTTGCTATTATTTTCTGGTTTTCCCCTCTCATTTTGCCCACTAACCTCCCAGTCTGGACTTCCCAGACGGCCTGGGAACAGAGATGCCTCTTCCCAGAGATCTCTTCCCAGAGATGCCTGATGAACACACGAGGCACTGTGCTCACGGGATGGAGCTGCAGGAGCCGTGAGCTCCCCACTGCCTGGGGGCCAACACCCCGTGCCCAGAGCCCCTCTCCAGCAGCAGGAGCTCCCCGCTGGCCCTGGCGAGGCTGCAGTGCGGGAACATCTGTGCTACAGAGCCAGCAAGGGACGGCTCGGGTCTCAGCGGGTGCCCTGGCTGGCCGGGCTGTGACTGTTTTGGCGGTGCCCCACGGGGCTGGGGGGTGCCAGGGCAGGCACGGTGCTGGCGAGGGGTCCGGGCAGGGCTGTAGGATGGGAGTCCCACTGTCCCTGCCGAGCCAGCGGGGTCGGGGGCCTGGCCCCGAGGAAATTGCCGGCCAAGGACTGCGGAGGGCAGCCGCCACTCGCTCTCCATTAGCATTCCGCGGCACTGCCACCGCGCGAAGGAGAAAGCCACCCTCGTAAACACGAGGAGATAAAAGCACTTAGCGCGGGCTGGTGAGCGAGACAGAGGCTCTCCGGCTCAGGTGGCTGGCTCCTGGTCGGGCTTTTGTAGTCTGGCTGCAGCTTTCCACCGCGGCAGGTTCGCGCCCCATCGCTCGGCACGGCGGAGCCGCGGCTACGCCTGAGCGGCACTGGCAGAAGTTCCCCAAAGGTTAATTGATGCTGCAGTGCTGCAGCCACCCTGGAGACAGCTGCCTGCCAGCAGCTTCGCCCTGTCAGCGCTGTGCCGGAGCTTCTCCTCCCTCCGCAGCATCCCTCCCCGGGGTGGGTTTCCTCCGGGGCAGCGCAGCGCTCCCACCCGCGGGAAGCAGCGCAGCGGTCTGCGCCTCCCCTCGGCACGGGGCTCCGCGCTGGGATCCCTCCCAGGACCGAGAGCGCTGCCAGCAGCAGGAATCATCGTCCCCACTGCTCCTCCTGCTCCTGTCCCCGCGCACAGCAGTCTGGCAGGCTTCGTGCCCCGCGCTCCTCGGCAGCAGGACGGACATGGAGCCCCGAAGTCTGCATTAATGCTGTCCCCACCTCACCGCCACGGTCTCCACTGTCACATCCCCTGTGCGATGGGCAGGGGCAGCCCCCCTCTAGGAGCACAGCCTGATGGTAAAGCCCGCAGCACATCCCCTGGTGATTCCAGAGTGCATCAACAACAGTATTTAACCCGAGGCAGGACAGAGGAGGGGGTTCATATTTAACCCGAGGCAGGACAGAGGAGGGGGTTCATATTTAACCCGAGGCAGGACAGAGGATGGGGTTCAGCATGCAGTCTGTGGGGTTTAGCCCCCCTCCCTTCAGACCCTGTGTATTCCCTGGGTACCAGTGATGAGGGGGTGCAGAGATCCTGGGCTGCGTGTCAGGGCAGCCTCAGAAGACAGAAGCAGGCTGTGCATTTCTACTTGAGCAGCTTGCTGGGGGGCACAGCACCAGCCTCTGGCATGGAAGCCAACCATCCTCAGCAGCCATGAGACCAAACTGGGCAGCCCTGCCTTGGTCTGTACTGGAGCCACCATGTGGGAGGCCTCTCCTCAGCTGTATCTCTAAAATCTCATATGATGTCAGCTTGTTTCCTTATCTGCAGGCTTTAAAATTTAAAAGGACCCATCTCTGAGATGTCATCCTTGTTCCGTCAATATTTTAATTGTCCTGGACTCTGCCGCCCTGTTTACCTCCTCAGAGCTGTAAAATAAATAACACTGGCCTTGCCCCCTCAAATCAGAAGGATTTTCCTTTGTTCTTCCCTCAGGGGCCGACAACTTTCACTTGTGAGGAGATATTTACGCTACAAAGTCCAGCAGTCCCCTCCCCACAGCAAACAAGGTCAAAATACAAAGCAGGATCTACGTGATCCTGATCATTTATACAAGCACAATGCCCTGGATGGGGGGGGCTGTGACAGCAGTGTCCCTCATGGGGCTGTCCCCATGTCCAGGAGCTCACAGCCTCACCCATAGACAAGGGCCAGGCAGAAGATGAGCCATGATCCATGGCAGCCCAAAGCAAAACACTGTTCAACAGCAGCACCCCAAAAATATGATGGAAAACCATCTTTTGCATCACCAGTGACCAAAACCAGGACTGAGGAATAAAGACACTGGTGCATTAGCAGCCTCAGGTGTGTGCACTGTGTCCCTCTGGAGAGCTGCCTGGCAGGCTGGCATCTGCAGGGGTGGCTGTGGCCATGCCCAAGGGGGGCTGTGGGGTGCAGGGATACAGCCTGGGGTCCCCACTGCAAGACTTGGAGTCCCCCTCAGCTTTTACATCCATGACGGGCGCAGAGCATGGCAAATCCCCCTGCCCCTGGTGCCACACAGGACTTTCCAGTGGGCCAGCAAAGATGCATCCCTGGCTGGACAGCCAGATTCCAGCACAGGAACTCTTTGGTGAGGGTGCTGAGGTGCCAATGTCCCCATTCCCTGGCAGTCCCCTCTCAAGGAGACATCCTGCTCGCCCTCTGCTCTGCTCTCCCTGGGCTCTGCAGCAGAGCAGCTCTGGGCCAACTGGGATCAGAAACCTGCAATAGAGGCTTTGTAAACTACACAAACGCCAGCCAAGGAGCCAGCTCCTTTCTTCTCCTTTGTACTCTCAGTGCAATCTGGCAGGGAGCGGTGCGTGCATGGACTGAGGGCTGCAGCTGGCGCTGGGAGAACTCGGTCTCCCGCTGAACCGCCCGCTGCTCCGGGGCAGGACAATGCAGCAAGTGAACACAGCACACAAATGTTCTGCAGCAAGCAGGCCCAATCCTTTTGCTAGGGGAGAACAGCAGCAAGCAACAGGAAAAATCAAAATTCTCCTGTAGAACTGAGCCCAGCCTCACCTCGCACAGGCCACCAGGTAAGTCCAGGGGTCTGTTTCAGGTGTCCTGGGAGTGTGAACCTCTCACAGGTCTGGCACTGGCAAGGCAACTGAAAACTGGGACAACCTCAGCTTGGGGAGCCCTGAGTTTCCTTGAGAGGGTGTCCAGTCCCTGAAACCACAGAGCTCCCAGAAGATACAGGAGATTCCAGGTGATATCCCAGATATTCCCGATCCTACAGTGAAAAAAACACCCCCAGAACCTGTGAGCCTGAGGGCCCCCTTTGGGTGGGAGAAATCCCCACTTCTTGGCCCTAACACTGCTTTCCTGTGTGTCATGGGCCCCATGCTGGGAAGCAGCTGCCCTGGGCTCCAGCATCTCCAAAGCACTGGAGCTCAGACCCGAGAGATCTCCTGCCAGCTCCCAGATCAGGCACTGCTGCAGGTCTTGTTCCCATCTGGGCTTTTCAGAGGTGCTGCTTGGTGCTGTGGCTGAGCAGCACAGACCTGTGAAGCAGGTCAGAAGAGTCTGATCCATTTCACAGGTGCCAATCAGAAGCACACAGGATGGTGCCTTATGATCAGAGGAGGTTTCATGCACAGAAGAACTGGAGCAGTGATGAGGACTCTTGAAAAATCCCAGCCCTCTTAAGGGCCACATTTGGTCTAGAATAGATCCAGAACTTCAGGCTACTCATTCAACATTTCAGCCACAAACCTCCCATTCCTTTAGGCAATGGGAGGTGATGCTCACTCCTCACAATGCTTTGAACATTTTTGCTGTCCCAATGGGAGACAAAGAATTTATATTCTCTAATGCATGGGATCTCCTGGGATATTTTTATCATAGAACATGTTATTTATTTCTAGGCTTCAATTTACAGACCCTCCCTGAGCCATCTCAGGTCAGTGGAAGGATCACCTTTGTTCAGCAAAGGGAGAAGACATCAGAGCCCTCCATTCAGGACTGACAGCACTGTGGGGAACCTTCACATGCAACTCAGCAGCAAACACAGGGATTATCACATTGTCAGGGAAAATTGTCAATGCAATGACCAAGAAAAACCTGCAAACGAGGCAGTCTCTTATGGCCATGGGAAGGAGCTGAGGATTGCAGTCACTGGGAAGAGGACTGAGCACATGGGACAGGCTCTGGGAAGCACTGAGCACCTAGACTGGGTTCTAAATTTCATCCTGGGTTTTGAGTCTATACTCAAGAAACAGGATCTTGTATTAGTCATAATAAAATTGTTTGACCCAATAGACCCAAGATTATTAATATCTTTCCCTGACATAAAAAAATATATTTTAGGAACCTAAATATTATCTGATGCTTCTGTTCAAAACAGAAAGGACCAACAATTCAGACAGTAATGAAAGGTTGTCTTTAGAGCAGCTCTTTAGCCTGTATTAAGTTAAAAAATTACAATTATTTGCTATATGAACTCTTCTGTACATGCTCTTCAGCTGCAGAAGAGCCCCACTGCCTTGTGACAGCCTTTTAGGGCTACAAGAAGAAATTAAGTCCTGCTTCATATTGGGGCAACATGAGAAACTCAGACCAGAACATGATGCTACAAATCATACATGACTCAGATAGGGCAATGTGACTGGATCTCTCTTCACCAAGCAGAAATGGTCTGATGTGGCCCAAAGCCATCTTTCCACAGTCAAGTTCACCTCTTTGAGGATCTGATTCCCAATTGCCTCTTTTGTCTCAAAAAGCTTTTGGAAAGAGGAGTAGTAGAAATAGTAAAAATAGTAGAAATTACTATAATCCCTTTTATATGGGTTTTTTGGGTTTTTTGGGGTTTTTTTTTTGGTTTGGTGGGGGTTTTTTTGTTGTTTTTTTTTTTGTTGTTGTTGTGCTGGGAAGGAGGGTAAAAAAGAGTTGGAGGTTGCCTTTAAGGTTTCTTAGGCCAGTGAGAGGAATAGTGGTGACGATTTTCCTTCAGGTATTGCAGTATGAGCTCAGACTCTCTTTCAGACTTGCTACCAAGCTGTCAGGCTGGGAAGAGGAGACAGGGACAGTGGGAGCTGGCTGTGGAAGCTGGCCTTTCCCACTTGGAAGGATGTGTTCCTCCATGACATGTGCAGCACAGACCCCACAGCACACCTGGTCTGCTGCCCAGGTGTCTCCACTAAACTTCTTCTTGAAAAGGAGGAGAGCAGCAAAATGTAGCAGCAGATCACAGATGGAAGGGGAGAGGCAGCAGCCAGGTCCCTTCTTAGTAATTTTAGGGAAGATTTGGGGTTTGTCTTAACTTGAAGCAGCTGAACCACATCGAGAAGAAGGAACACTCTCACTTGCCCAAGAGGAATTAAAATTTTGCTGTAATGAGGCAAAATCTTCAGTGAATTAGATCCAGTAGCAAGGTATGGGCAGATCCTCCTGGACAGAGAGGACACCACACCTTCAGCACTCTTTTTGACAGACCTCTTGAGACTGCTTGCAGATGTGGGAAGTAAAGATTGTGTTCAACTGGGTGATGTCCCAGCTGTGCCATGGGCTGTGGAAGGAAAGGCTACAGTGACAGTGCAAGAGGGAGAGCACTTCTCACCACTGCTGGCAGAAAACCCATCCTTGCTTCCTGCACACGCCCAGCTCTCTGTTCCCTCTTCTCCTTGTCTTGTTCTTCACTTCCCAACTAAATTCCTTGCAGCAGGGACCAAGCCCTGGACAGTTCAGGGCACATCAGGTCTGAGAGAGAGGCTGCAGTGGTGGGGAAGAGGATGAGGAGCTGGACAGCCACACATGGAAACATCAGAAATGATCACTTGAGGAAGTCCATAGGAAATGCAATTAACTTCTAATGATGACAACAGACCAGAGATGTGGACACATGTCATGGTTACAGGACAACCCATGCAGGGACTCTTGATCACAAGGACTTGGGGACTGCAAGTCCTCCCTAAAACAGAACAGCAAGCTAAGAGCCAGCTACTGGGCTCGAGCAACTACTCTTTGTAAACTCCTTTGCCATGGTAGAAAGAGGCCCAGAAAAGAGACCTCAATTCTTTGAAGTGAGCGCTGAAATTATTGCCAAGGACTCATGGCAAAAGATCGTGGGAAAAGACTTTCTATTGATTTGTTTTTTAATTAGTTACTTAAAGCTTCCTCATCTTGGCCAAGGAAATGTAACCATTCACTATTGCCTGCTGCTCATAATAGCTCCTGCACCCATTCATCATGTACTAGGAGATGTAAGTTCCTTGTTCTAGGATTGTAACTCCTTTGGGAAAGTTTTCAGTTAAGGCTAAGGCAGCTCTTCAGTTTTGGTTAGATTATATATGCCTTTTTAAATACTCTAAAATATCTTTGGATCTCAATCCCTTACGAGCAGTTGGGGCATTGCAGGGGCCAGCACCAGCTGCTGAGAAGCAGAGGTGAGAACCCTGCTGGAAGAACTGTGGGACAGATGTCCCCACACATCAGGTCCCATCACAGCCTGCACCTGGCAGGGCTGCAAAGGGGAGGTTCATTTCCTAAACTGCCTCTATTGCTTTTGCTGGAGATTCTGGGTAACTGTACTTACATACGTGAGAGCCCAGAAGAGTCAGAAAAAAACAGCATCAGGATGATTTAGGAGAGCTGCACTGTCAGCCAGCTGGAGTGCTTGGAAGTGCTCACCTCTACCAGCAAGATCCTGGGGCTGTTCTGGATTCCTGGGAGGGATTTTAGCATCACCAATTCCTGTGTGTGTGCTGTGATTCACCCCCAAGCTGCAGTGTGAGCTGTGGCCCCGGGAACAACCTGTTCCATTTCACCCAGGAAAAGGGTCTGTAGTGATCTTGATCAGCAAGGATCACTGATGCTGATGGAGGAAAATGTGAGAAACTGTGTTCTTCTGTGCAGGGGGTGCATGGATCAGGACAAACCAGCCTGGGAAAGTAATGGTGAAAGAAAGTGTGGATCTTGTGCCTGGCTCAGCCAGTCACCTTGGGGAAGTGACCTTGGCCTTATCTACACAGAGACAACCAGGAAAATGAATCTGAATTAACCTTTGCAAATTGGATTAGCTAAACTTCATTAAACTGTCTATGTGGACATTCCTGTTCAGAATTCAAGTAGCCTCCATTCATCCTGGCTTACCTCATGTCCACAGTTTAGTGAGAAGAAAAGAAACTCAGCTTTTTTTTCTTTTTTTTTTCCATTGTGGGTAGGACTGTCCACACAACTGTCCTAAGTGCAGTTTAACTAAACCACTGTAACATCCAACTTCAGACTAATGATCCCTGGTGGTCTCACGTGTCTTTGTCTTCCTACCACCCCATCTATTTGGACAAGGAGCTCTAGAGTCTCTGGATGAAGGAGCAGCTCTGATTGTATGCACAGACCATGCCTACTGCAGGATCAACACCACCTGTAGATGAAATGTAGGCTCAAGCTGCGCCAGGGAGATTAAGCTGGGCATCAGGAGGAATTTCTTCAGAGAAAGGGTTGTCAAGCATTGGCTTGTCACCATCCCTGGGAGTGTTCAAGAAAGGATTGCACACTGGTCTAGCTGACAAATGGTTTTCAGCCACAGGTTGTACTCAGTAATCTCATTGTTCTTTTCCAACCTGAAGGATGTTGTAACTCTGTGATTCTGTGACTCTTTCACAGAAGTAATACTGGTGCAATTGTAAAGCTGTTGATCTGGGTAGGAGAATGTCTATCAGGGGTGGCTTGGTTTGAACCCGGCCAAACAAAAGTCTCATCACACCTGATGGACCCGACTATGTGGAAAGGCAAGAAAACTGTCTGTGAGAATACAGGGTGAATAAGGGAATACTGAGTGGTTTCCCTTAGCTGTAGTAAAGCTTTCAATGCTCACTCTCCCTAGAGCCAGGCTGGGGAGATATGGGCCCAATAAACAGGAAAAGAGGAAGCTGAAGGATAGGTTGGACTGTTGCACTCACAGGGTGATGATCAGAAGTACAGAGCCCACTTGGCAACTCGTTACTGTTGAGATCCTGGGGGGCTGGTACTGATGGCCTGGATAATTGGGCACACTCTCAGGAAGTTTTCAGAAGCCACCAAAGGAAGCAGCAGGGAGGGAAGCACTTGACACCCAAGAGGCAGCAGCTGCTGTTCAGAGGGAGTGGAGAAACGGGCAGACAAGTGCACAGTCCTAATGGAATAACCTCACAAGGCAGCAGGACAGGCCAGGGGACAGCTGGGCTGGGAAGCAGCTTTGTGGAAAGGGAGGTGGGGTTGTGGGTGACTCGGGAACTGAACAGGGGTCATTGCAGAGGTGAGCTACACCCTCAGCTGTGTGAGCAAGGAGGTAGGCAGCACATCAAGGGAGTGAGAATCCCCTTGATTTAGCCCTTCTGAGATTGTTTTGGAAACATTGGGTCCTGTTTGGGGCTTCCTAGGACAAAACCAGCATTGACAGATTGATGCAGGTCCAGCAGAGGCCACCACTGGATGGTTGAGGTACAAGGAGAGGCAAAACCAGCCAGGTTTGTTCATCCTGGAGGAGAATAGGAGGAAGATCAAACTGATTTCTGCAGCTTCCTGAAGGAAGGGATAGAAAAGACAGAACTCCTGGAGGTGCAGAGCCAGGCTGGGTTCTATGTTCTAGGGCCTAAGTCTGGGCTTTGAGTGCCAGGCTCACCTGCAGTTCCTCAAAGGAAAGGGGTGCTCACACCATGATGCCAATCTACTTAGGGTTTGAAGATGCTCTCTATCATCATGTTTGGACATTGCGGGTGAGGGTTAGAGAAGTAGGTCCTCCATATTCCTATAAACTGGATTAGTGGAGTAGTAAACATAAAATAAAGTAATAATAAACATGTATAGAGTGATTAATCTAACTGGAAATTGAGGAATCAGTCCAATCTCACTTCATATGTAAAGGTGTGTTTGCCAAAACCACTCCTTTGAACTTGCTCATACCTCCATCTGTGGTTCCACATTTTCCTTTAGAACTCCAGTGAAGCCTGTGAGGTGTGGCACTGAATTTACCCTTTCTCACCAGGCAGGAAACTGAGGTTCAGAGAAGCCAAGCAACTTGTTTGGAGTCATGGTGAGCATTGTGTTATGTACATCATCAAAACCTTGAACACACCTGCCTGGTGTTCCTGCCTCAGGTGTTTTTCCCCCTGCTTTTAAACCTGGACATGGCCCACTCTTACAGCTCGGCTGATGGATGGTAACTCATTAAGCAGGAGTAATGCAAGTGGGTCTCAGCCCAGGAAACAATTCCCTAAAAACACACAGCCTCTCCGCTGCTCACACAGAGAAAGTGCTTTTTATTTCCCTCACTGCCCCTGAATCTCTTATTACTCCCAATTTGAAGTCCTTTCCTGGGGCATTTTCAATAGGATGGCTGGAAAAATCAGGCTTTTCTAATCTGTCTTTTTTTTTTTTTTTCAATTTAAGGACATAATAATTATGGAGATCATTGTGTTGATGCTCCAGTAGACAATCAGAGAGGCTCAGCACCAAACTGCTGGCAGCAGGTGGACTGTGAATCACTATCTGCTCCAGTCACCTGCCAGGAGTCCCCCACCCCTCCTCAAGCAGATCCACTGATGGGTTGTTGTGTATTTTTTGTTGTTGTTGTTGATTGCTGACATAAAAGAAACTGAAGCGACACCGTTTTAAGCTGAGTATCCAAGGCGACCTCATTAACATCTCTGCAGAGGAGCCCTTTAAAAAACATCAGTCACGGTGGTCCTGAGTGGAACAGAAACTGTTCTGTGTTTTCTTGATCAATTGCTTAAAATTCAAGGTCGGGGTGCAGAGCAGGGAGGGCTCCCCGCCAGTCACTGCGGGGTTGGGCTGAGGGTTTTTTTGGAAAATAGTGATGCTGTCGTACTGGAGAAAATCCATGTGCTCCCTCAGAGGAGCACTATTGGGAATAAATGCTGGAAGCTGTTCCACTTGAGCAGATGGCTGAAAAACTTTGGCTGAGAAATAAATTGAGTATGACGGTCTGAGGGCCAATCACAGATGGATGAAATTCTAGTGATGTCCCAAATGTCCTGAACATAGAAGGTTCTCTTCTTTCCCCTTTTGTGCTAAAAAATCATAGTAGGGTTTTTAATACAGACTGAAAAAATGTTGATGGAGTGAGACACAGAGATAACAGTTTAATGTCTTCTGGATCAGCAGCACATTTAGGGGAGCCCCAAGGTTGTGCCACCTCCAGGTCAGTAGTGGAGGAAAGTGCTGATTGTGCAGGGACCATGATGGAAGGCTGGGGAATGCCCCTGTGCTCCTTCAGGCACAGCCTGGTGTCCACGTGCAACACCAGACGTTCAAATATTCCTTCTGAATTCAAGTCAGAATTTTTTTTTTTCTTCAGGATCTTTCAACCCAGGGTAGACTGGAAAACTGTGCTTTAGCTGGTGTTAAATGGAGAAGTCACTAGGAGCTCCTTGCCTCGGTCTCAGGCCATCCCCATAAACACAGGGGTGACCCTGGAGGTGGATAATTTTAACAACCACTCACTCTCCACTGCAGCACATAAAAGGAGCCCCGAGCCCCAGGTTTCAAATCACGGGCTCTGGGATCCAACCCAGCGCAGATCCCAGATTTTAACTCATCTCTGCTCAGGCTCAGAAGGGAGATGAGCCACATTTCATGTGGCACATGTCTTGCATGTCCTGAAAACACCCTGAGCCCAGATCCTCCCTTCCCAATTCCTCAATTGACAGGATGCCATGAGAGCTGGTGAGACATCAGCTGTGAGTTAGGTTAGTGTAGCCTGGCAATCAGCAGCAGCCGAGCCCAGTGTGATTCCACAGGGACCCAGTCCTCTGTAGTGTGAGGACCAGGGGACAGAGCAATCCTGTGCTTTTCCTAGCAGACAGATGAGGCCACACTCACACCCTGTTTTCCTCTCCTGGAACAGCTCCTTCCCATCCAATATTTCTTGTGATGGGACAAGCTCATGCAGGTGAAGGCTGTTATTACCCAGCCCCAACATTGAATCTCGTGGGGCAACATCAGGAGCTTCCAACAGAAAAGATCTTCTGTGGTCAAGTGACCAGCTGGAATGATTATAGGGGATTTAATCATTGCTTACAGGACACCATAACCCCACAGAGCTGCAGAAAGGGTCTGTGCTGCCTGTGAAACCTTGGTGCCAGCTTGCATTTGCTCTTGTATCAGCTGGTGATCTATGGCCAGGTCAGTGACAGCTGTGACATGTGAGACCACACGGTGGGGACTTGTCAGGACTCACTGAAAGCTGCAGGAGAGGTGGACAGGGTTACAATATTTCCTGGCAGCCCTGTCTGAGAGTGCTGCCTGTGGGACTGGGACAGTATTAAAGGCTGGACTTAGCCTGCATCTGCAGTGCCCAGCAAAGGCTTTATCAAATGAGCTTATCAGCAAGGCTGCTTATTCCTGTCAGCCAGCGGCTGCTATGTGCTGTATTAACCACCCTCAACCCTTTGTGGCAGATGCCCCTTTAAAACCCATGAATTGAAAACAGTCTTTGCATCTCAGGAATGTATTTGGGTTTTTTAACAAACATATATTCACATTCATATCATCTATGTGGATTCAGTAACACAGACAAAAAATAGATGTGAAAAATTTCAGAGGGAAGAGGATGTGAAGCCTGCACTGTCAGTGCAGAGAGTGAAACCCACCTCACCCTTGGGACTTTAAGACAACCTCACTGCACTTTATGTTTACAGGTTGAGTCTGGCACTCAGGGTGTCCTGCTTGGTCCCACAGCAAGCTGGCAGAGGAATTTTAAATACTGGATAAGACTCTCCACAGAAGACAGAGGAGTTTGGGCTGGTGTGGAAGAGGTTTTACAGCAACTTCTGTGAGCCAGAGAGAAGTTTGATAAGAGGATCCATATTTGATAAGAGGTTCCATGTTTACCTCTGAAAGAATTTTCTACCAAGGTCATTGACATAGAAACCAAGAAAGAAAGAAGGAGAAATAAGAGAAATCTGCAACTGCCTGTTCCAATGAACACTTTGATTGCCTCTTGTGACCAAAAAGTGTAAACTTAGGAGGTTTGTAAGAATGTATTAAAAGCATGCATGCTATAATAAAAACAGGTTTAAAGCCTTCTGAAAATGGAATATGTTGCTTTGTATTGTCTCCGTCTCAACTACAACAGGCTGGGCCCTGCCTTTCCACTGTGGTTGAGCAGAAAGGAGGAGTCCATGTTTGGAGATGTTTCTGTTTTCTTCTCCAGGTGCACAGGTGTAGCTCCCACAGGACATGGCCAGTGCAAGTAGAGAGAGGGGTGGGTGACACACACACACACCAAGTCTGGTGTTTCATTCCCTGTCTCATGGTACATGGCAAGGGCCACTCTCTGTCTCCACCATCAAAACTTGGTAAATGATGTGGTGTGACACAGTGGTCCAAAGGCTCAGACCCTGTCCCCAGCACTGGCCAGTACATAGGAAAGTGTGATCATGGTCAAACACTTCCCCATGATATCCTTCCAGCCTGCAATAGTTTGTGCTTTAGAGACTTCCTGACCCAGAGTTAAAGTCCTTGTATTTAGTCATCCTCAATTCCTCCATGGTTTTCTTTTCCATGACCTTGTTTGTGAGTTTGCACCCTCCCAGTAAAGTCAGAAATTCAAGTGCTTCATTATAAGCATTTTCTTTACCATTTCCTGATTAATCATCCCCGCCACTGCGGTCATTACAGCGGTTCCTAGAGACCGAGCAATTGTAGGGCTCATTGGCCAGGCAGCAGCAGCACACAGCCCTCACTTCGCAGGGGTAACTGAGCAGAACCAGCTCGGGGCTGGGGCAAAGTCACAGCCCAGGAGGAGGACACGGGAGGGATCCAGCTACGAGGCCACAGAGAGCTGGGGGGGAGGACGTCAGGGGAAAGCAAGACAATGGGAATAGACAATTGAAGCTGGAGATGCAGATGGATTAAATAGTTAATCTGCATTATAAACAGCACAGGTGAGAGTCTGCTACTGAATCTCTTAATCCAGTTATTACCATTCAGCGCTGTCATTTCCTCCCATTCTGATGCACCACTCATCCTTCAGGTTTGGAAAAAACAACAGTAGCATCAACAACAAGTAAAAAGAGACACAAAAGAACTTTTTGTATGTTTGTGCAGTTTGGGATTTCCCTCCTGTAAAAATGTACCAGCTCTTGTAAGGGAGAATATCTTCGGGAAGAACAGGGCTACATCACCCTGTGTTGATGACAGTGAATGTTCCTGAGTAACTCAGAAGTTACAAGGTTGATACTTAAAAGCAAATCTTCTGGGCTCCTGTCAGTCCAGCAGGGCAAGACAGAGCAGATGTGACCTCATGAGAATTTATCAGATGCAGATACAGGGTGTTTGAGTGGTGGTGCTTTGCCCCACAGCCCACACAGGGGCCAGAAAAGAGGGGACACTGTACGTGAGGAAATACAAAGGGTTGGTTTGAAGGATGGAGGAAAAACTTTGAAAGGATGAGGGCAAAGAGGCCTGGACCTGCTCACAAGCAATTTGTGACTCAAAAGGAGGAGGCAAAACTCCTGGACTGTACATGCCCAGCTGCTGATGCCTCTGCCCGTCCTGAGGCAGAGACAGAAGTGCCAGCAGTGCCATGGCAGGTGGTGTCCCACGTCCGTGTCACAGCGGGATTGTGGTGCTACCGTGATGGTGCCATGGCTGTGGGAGAACTGACCCAAGTGTGACCTAGCACATCTGAAAGGCAGGGATGGGAGAGCCCAGTGCCTTCCCCAGGGCTGTGTGAAAATCAAATGAAGCCTCTCAGTGTAGGAGAGCAGTTGTTGGCTTGGGAATGTGAATCTATCTGACACAAAAAGCCCTGAGTCCCTGTTCTGTCTGAAGCTCATGGAGCCATAGGTACCTGTGCAGAAAGTGCTGCCCTTGATTTCCCATCCAAGTGCTTTATGTCTCAGTTTCATGCCACTGAATATGCTAAGACCCTCATTTCAGAAGAGAGCAAAGCAAGGATGTGCTGATCCTGGAGTTTCAGCCAGTTCTGGAGGTGTGTTTGGAAGCAGCAGAGATTGTCTTCTAGCTCAACACAGAGATAGGGACTAGAGGTCCAAGATGGAGCAGAGCAGATACATCCAATAAGATGAATTCAGACATCAATTTCAGGAAAAAGGACTGGATTCAGCTGCTTTTTTGGGAACTACCTAGGATTTCAGCAGGCAGGTTGATTAAATGAGCTGGAACTTTCTCCAGCTGCATGGAATTATTTGACAAGCTGCCCCAAGAGTGCACAGGACAAAGAGGTGCAGGTGGCAAGGGACAGTGAGCCCTCTGATCCTCAGAACACTGGAAGGGGCTCTAAGGTCTCCTTGGAGCCTTCTCCTCTCCAGGTGAACACCCCCAGCTCTCCCAGCCTGGTCCAGAGCAGGAGGGCTCCAACCCTGGGAGCAGCTCCATGGCCTCCTCTGCCCCTATTCCTGCTGGTCCACGTCCTTCTTGAGCTGTGACCTGGATGCAGGCTGAAGATTTCCTCCCTCTGGAGGAAAAACGATGCAGAGGACAATATTGTGCTAAAAGTCCCATGCCTTTATCACCTGATTGGAAAACTATGTTTGCTAAAAAAATAATAATAAAAAAAACCAACAAAAAAAACCCCACAAACAAACAAACAAAAAAACTAACCAAAAAAAACCAAAAAAAACCAACAAAAAACCCTGACAAAATCAACAACAAACCATAATTATTTGGAGGCATTTTCTCAGCACTGCAGCCACAACTTCTTATTTTACCTCCACTTAGAAGCTGATGTGGTTTTATGAGTCCTGCAGAGATTGCACAGTCCTCCTGGAGGGGCTAGGACCTTCTGCCTCCAGGATGAGTGTTGAAAGCCCAGCCTCCAGGAGAGATCTCTGGCTTCTCTCTGTCAGACTTCTGCCTTTGTGTGTAGGATTGGGAAGGGTGTTTCCCTCCTGAAGGCCAAGGGATGCTATATGATTGTGACTTCTTGAGTGACTCTCTGAAACAGAAGTTACCAGAGGTGCAGAACAAAGAGAGGAGAAAGTTGCTCCCAAAAGAGGAGCCCAACCCAGCCTGATTCCTTTGGAGAAAAGGAATGCTGATGGCTGCACCATCAGCCAAACACCTGATCCTGGCATTGATGCCTGGAGCTCGCAGGCTGAGTCACTGCAGCAGAGCTCGGGCAGCAGAGCAATCCATCTCCTGCCTTTGCTGGCCTCGGCACAGCCAGACATCCCCAGCCCTTTCTCCAGCACCTGCAGGATCAGGAGGCACTGCCCTGGGTGGTGATTCTGTGACTGATGCTGGAGGAAGGGATGCTCACCCTGTGCAGCACTCACCTCTCCCCTCCTGCTGCTGTGCAGGGTAAAGGAACCATTCAAACCATGAGAATCAAGCCCAGCACTCATCAGGCTTTTGCTGATCAGTTCAACACATGCAAATTGTGGAAAAAGTGGGATTGGAGAGACCCCTCCAGCACAGGAGAGGAGTGAAGGGACAACACTGCCCCAGGCTCCTTTCAAGCCCCAGAGGACTCAGTGACTCCAGTGTGGGCTGGAGATGCTAAAATGCCACAAGCTCTGGGGAGGGTCAGCATCTGGTGCACAACTTCTGGGACTGAATGGATGGTGCTCAGAGGAAGAGACCAGACAGGGGCAATATGGGACTGCACCAATTCCTGCCTCACCAATGTCACTAGGAAGAAATTCTTCCTTTGGAGGGTGAGGAGGCCCTGGCATAGCCTGCCCAGAGAAGCTGTGACTGCCCCATCCCTGGAAGTGTCCAAGGCCAGGTTGGATGGGGCTTGGCGAAATCTGGGATAGTGGAAGGTGTCCCTGCCCATGGCAGGGGGTGGAATTGAAGGAGCTTTAAGATCCTTCCAACCCAACCCATTCTGGGATTCCATGAATGGAGAAAGAAGCAAATGTGGACAGCCCATGGCAAACTCCACTAAAACCCCCAGCTAAGGTCCCCAATGAACTTCATCACAACAACATTCCTCCAACCAAGGCTGGGCTGGATTAGCATGTTTAAACTCTCCTTGCAAATCACTCCTAATCAGCAGCATTTTTTTTTTTTTTTGCAGAGCCCAGGCATGCAGGTTGCTCTGGAGGGCTGGATCTGCCTGTAGAAATATGCAGTCACCTGACTGGGGCCTCGTCATCTTCACAGGCTGTTTTGTAAACAGTCATTATAAATAATAAATCAGCAGCATGCTAATGAAATGGGCTCTTTTCAGGATGCTTTAGAGAAGCCTCTAATTTAATATAGAAGAAACTCTAATCTGCTCTGCCAAGTTACAAAGAGGATTAAACTATCTTCCAATAATGGTGAAATATTCAGGCTCTGTATTACCAGCACAGGAACTGAGGGAAGCATTCAGAGGCACAGAGGAGAGGTCAGTTCCCCAATCCTGTTGCATTTGAAGAACTGTTGTACCACAGTGCCTGGAAAACTTATTAAATCACAGATGCCACATCCATGAAGATCAAACCCTGCTATCAGATTGGTGGGCACTGCCTTCACCCTTCAGTGAATTTAAATAAATCTTTCTAAGTCAATGCTGCCACGAGTTGGTCATGGCCAG
Source organism: Chloebia gouldiae (assembly GCA_003676055.1). Classification (NCBI taxonomy): domain Eukaryota; kingdom Metazoa; phylum Chordata; class Aves; order Passeriformes; family Passeridae; genus Chloebia; species Chloebia gouldiae. The sequence continues at coordinate 14,649,144 of QUSF01000017.1, read as the reverse complement.
GTGGTGTTTAAATCTGTAGGAAGGAATTTGTTGCTGCAGTGAGTTTTCTTGTGAAGGAAGGACCTGGGGACAGCAAGGATCCAAGAGACACTGAGGTCAGGATGGGAGGGACTGGGCACAAACAAAATAAGTTGAATGAGTTTGCAGTAAAATTTTGGGCCTATTTAAGGGTGTACAGAACAGAGCACAGGTCTGAGAGCTCGTCTTGCCTTTACTGTAGAGAACCAGAAGCTGGTTGATACAACAAAGACCCAGCACACAAATACAACCCTACAAGGACAAAGCAAGTCCTCAGAAGAAGGGGAAATAGAAGGACTGAGTGAACATGGAAAGCTGGCTGGGAGAATGTTGCATGAGAGGCTGTGGGGTTTTTCTCAGTGGGGCTCAGTGGCACATAGAATTGGGAGACTTTAGATGTTCTGTACTATTCCACTGGTTCTTATGTGGGGAGCCACATGAAATAGCCTTTCTTTAAAAGCCATTCATGAATTGATGAAAATTCCTGCCAGCCCAGCACCCTCAGCACTTCCCTACAATACTCCAACCCATCCTGGAGCTGTGATCCTGAGTGCCTGAGCTGGGGAGCTGCGACAAGGGAAAGCCTGAGACGTGCAGGAGGGCTGGGGAGTGAGGAGTAGGTTGTTTCCAGTCTAAGAGGGCACAGGAAGATCTGCACAGCTGCCTCTGGGCATGAAGAACAAGAAATGTCCAGCTGTAGCACAGAGTCATAGACCCTTCACCAGCTCCATTGCTCTTCTCTGGACTCACTGCAGCACTCAGTGTCTTTCTTGGGGGCCAGATCAGCTGAATGCAGGGCATCTGCCAGCACCCCACCAACAATGGGAGTTTTAGTCAGTGATCAATTCCAAATTGTTCAGCAGATGCCTTAGAGATGCTGATATTCCACAGGAGAACACAGGATGCAGTGCTGGAGACCTGACCCCGTGCAGGTGGATAGGGAGGAGCTGCTCAGCCCAGAGCATCCTGTGGATTGTGGATGTCCTCGGTACCCATCAGAGCACCTGAATAAAGCAAACAGAAACCAGCCCAGAATGCCTGGACAGCCCCAGAGCTGGTGCTGGATCAGAGCTCCCAAACAGCCATCAGAGCTTCAGCTGCCAGCGGTGCCCTGGGGTCAGAGCAGGGCTGGAAGGAGCAGCCAGCACTCAATGCCTGATTATTTTCTCTCATTTCCTATGCAAGTCTCTCACCATCAAGTCATCCCACAGTGACCCACAGCTGCACTGATACACGATGCTGTGCGTGCACTGGCATCCCACACCAGGGAGTGCAGCTGCTGGATTTGATACTCCAGCCTTCCTAGGTGCTGCATAAAACACAAAATACAGCCAGCCCCTGTCTCAACAGAGCATGCAGCCTTCTGCAGAGACACCAAAACATGCTTCACCTTCATGCAAGGTTTTAATAGATAGAGTACCTCTTGTCTATTTAATAAGAAACTGTCTCTGCATTGATTCAATCAAGTAAAACAGCTATCTGTGTGCCTGGGAGTTTAAAATGGCTCCAGGTTACACTTCATTCCCTTATTTAGAGTATTAAAAAGTAGGTTACTCCAGTGTAACAAAGACTTGCTGTGTCATATTTACACAAAGGCCATATTCATACAACTATAGAAAGGTTTGGGTGGGAAGGGACCTTAAAGATCATCTTGTTCCACCCTCTGTCATAGGCAGGGACACCTTCCACTATCCCAGGTTTCTCTAAGCCCTGTCCAATCTGGCCTTGGGCACTTCCAGGGATGGGGCATCCACAACCTCCTGGGAAACCTGTGCCAGGGCCTCACCATCCTCACAGGAAACAATTTCTTCCTAATTTTTATTCTAAACCCACTCTCTCTCAATGGGAAGCTGTTTCTCCCTGTCCAGTCACTCCAGGCCCTTGTAAATGGTCTTTCCATCTTCCTTGCAGGCTCCCTTTGGGTACTAGAAGCCACAATTTGGTCACCCAAAGCTTCTCCTCTCCAGGTGAACAATCCCAGCTGTGCCAGCCTTTCCTGCCAGCAGAGCTGCTCCATCCTCTGCTCATCCTGGAGCCTCCTCTGGACTCTCCAGCAGCCCCAGCTCCTCCCTGTGCTGGGCTCCAGAGCTGGATACTGACTTTTGTCTGTGCTGGGAATTCTTCTTGGTAAAATCAAGCTGGGTTTGGCCATGGAAGCAGCACCCTGACCCGAAGGAGGACTAATGCACCTTGTACCATGTCCTGAAGATAATTTGCTTGAAATTCATGGAGAACAAAGCTAAGTGCCCTGATGAAGTCAGAGGTAGGCCCAAAGTGACATTGCCATGGCCCTTGTCAGCCAGAATCTCTCATCCTGCACTGCAGGATGCCCTCTGGGAGACAGGGAATAACCACAGCAGGCAGGGCAGGAGGAGCCAGGAGGGATGGCCACAAGTCAGTGAGGAGACCTTGCAGCACAGGAATTCTCAAGGGCAGCCAAAGCCACCTGGCAGAGGTGGCAAAGCTCACGTCCTACAGAGGTGTCTGCTGTGGCCTGGGACCAGAGGCTCCCCAGGCACACGAGGTGGGAGCTGGCCTGAGCTGTGCAGTGTGGCCAGGCCTCAAAGGAGCTGCACACACCCTGCCAGCTCCCCTGTGCCTCCTGACCACGGGCACAGCCACCAGGCAGCTCAGAGCACTCCTGGGAGCAGCTGCACCTCTGGAGCTCTGTGCCCACGGGTGGAAAGTGGTGGATCCACAGCTGGAAGTGGAGCATTCCAGGCCCGTGGGAGGCTGAGCAGCAGCCTCCCCAGGCTGGCCACAAGCCCCAGCAGGAGCCACTGTGCTGTGAAGCAGCAGCTCCCATGCCCCCATCTGCACAGGCTGTTCTCTGAAGAGTCTCTTCAAAGCTGATGCAGCCCCTGGGGCTCCCTTGGCTGGCTAACGCTGATGCATGAGTCACTGAAAATTACTTTTCAGTGCTCAAGCCCACAGGCTCGAGGGCAGGGAAGAGTTATGGTGACCCAGCCACCTAAAACCCTGTCATGGAGCCGCTGTTCTGTCTGTGAATGACTGAATCAAGAGCCCTGAGCTTACAGTAGGAGCAAAAACTCAAACAGAACACTGCCTCTCAGGTTTATTCCCTTCTTCCCCCTCTGTTCCAGACCTTTGCTGTCTCCAGCTCAAGCAGCAAAGTTGTTGTGCAACTTTGATACTTGCTGTAAAAATGAACCCCAGCAGCAGCAAGCTGGCTGTCCGTGCTGCCCCACTGCCTGTGTGTGCCTGGTATCTCTCCCAGGAGCACTTTAAAGGATGCTCGCAGCATCCAACTGTCTGCACGTTCAAAGAAAGGGAAGTTGTGATGTTAGCACTGCCATGACCTTCAGAGAAAGGGACTAATTATTCCCAAGCAGGCAGCTTAGTGCTGGGCAGCTGCTAATGAACATTGATAGGGAATGAAATGCATCCAGATGCAAATTGCAGCACTGCCTTAGGAGGTTTTTGAAGGAGATGATCCTGTGCTGGCTGCAGCTCCATGGTTTTCCTGTGGATGGACCTTTTGAGATTTCTGTCCACCTCAATGCCCCTTTTTTTTCCCCCTTCCCCACATCCTCCCAAGCTGATTACAAACCAATGACCATGGCCATTGCCAGCAGCAGAGCTGTGTGCTGCAGGCTCGAGTTTCACTTGCAGGATCCAGGTGTTGGTCTGCAGGGAGGCTTTGGCAGGGCAGGGGCCGAATCACCACCTGCAGCATCTGCAGCAGCACCTGCCTATTGTTTTGGGATGTGAGGGGAGGGACCTGCAGGGTGGAGCCAAGCAAACTGGCACACTGCTCCCAGGGAGGACACACCTGTCCACAGTGCCAGGCTTTCCTGGCTGGGTCACCTCCAGCCCTTGGCAATAGAGGCAGAAGTGCAGCAAAGCAAGCACGGGCATAATTCTGGGGTCAGGTAATGCCATGGGGAGCAGAAAGTTGGGACAGAGCAGCTGGAAACAGCCTCTGAGCAGGTCAGGTGGCAAAAGGAGCAGTTGCTGGTTGCCACACAGCCAAACTGCCTCCCCAAAAGCCGTGTGTGCTTCGCAGGGAAAGCTGTGCTGAAGGCTGGGATTGCAATCACCCCTGGCAAGACCCTTGCTAGGCATGGGAGGGGTGATAATGGCTTGTCTGTTGTCAGCATCCTGGAGGAGCCCGGGATGCCCTGGCAGGCTGTCATCAGCACCAGCTCGGTGCCTGCTGCTTGGCTGCCTGGCCAATTCCACCTTGCACAAGAAAAAGCAAACACAAAGAGGAGGTTGCAAAAAATTCAAGCGCCCTGAAGACAGGAAGTGTCAAAATCCAGGCTGCCCGCTCAGCCTGGCTTTGGCAGAGCTCAGAATGCCAGCGGGAAAGGAACACGTCTTACATTTTATGAGGGGAAACATGCCTTGCTCTGTGTTGAAGAAGTTCAGGCTGTGGAAGGCTGTTTGATGTTTTGCTTCCCCAGCGTTTCCAGTGGGCGTCCTGGGCCTGCTCAGGGCGAGCTCCTAATGCTGTCATGGTGATGGAAGTGTTTGTCCCTTCTGAGCTGGGCTCTGGGATGTATAATTCTGATTTCTGGGCTCCTTGAGATAAAAATATCAGTATCAGTAGGTGTCCAGTGAAGATCTCAGCCTGCAGTGCCCCTGCCTGGCAACGTGGGCTGGTTCCTGGTGCTGCAGTGAAGCTCGTTCTCAGCATGAGCACTGACAGCTCTGCTTGGACCCCACCTTTGCCTCTGCTCTCCCAGAGCCTTTCCCAAAGGGGAGGGGTGCAGGGCACTGCAGACAGCCCTGCTTCCATCAGCCATTCCTGCAGAACTCTTCAGCCTGTCAGGAATGCAACTCCAGCAAGGGCCAAGCTCCTACCAGCCTCATTCCCTCTCATCTTGGGTGGACACAGCTGAGTGCAGAGGGCACCAGGATTTTGTCAGAGCTCATTTCAGTGGTCACTTACCTTTCCCAAAGCATCCTGCCTTCACCTCATATCATCCATGATCTCACAGCTTGCTGTTCACTCGGGATTTTCCTGTGGGCACTGGTGTGATGGGTGGCAGAGGGGCTCCCTCACACCTTGTTCCACCACTGCTCTGGGATCTGAACCCCCCTGCTTCCTCAGCCACTCCTGATCAGAACTGTGCTCCAGAGCCTTTCCCATCACCATTCCCTTCCCTGGACACAATCCAGATCCAGCACCTCCATGTGTATCTTGTAGTGAGGGGCCCAGTACTGAACCCAGTACATGATTCCAGTTCATCCTGGAAAAAAACTTGATATTTTTAGGCATAAGTAAGATTATCAGGAATATTTCTGATCAAATATCCACAGAAAATAGCAAAGGACATCCATAAGGATATGCCTGGGCACACTGAGGAACACAGTTTGGTTAAGCAGGCTGGCAGGTAGGACTGGACACTCAGAACATCCATTAGGCAGGCTCAGCTCTGAGCTGTTGGACTCAGCTGCAAGGTTAGATCTTCCCAGTAGGATCCTCCCCTTACAGACAGGGAGATGAAAAAGGACTTTGGGCTTTTGCTTTTGGACATCTGCTCCATCCTCCAGCTCAAAGCAGGGCTAATTTAAAGAGTAAATCAGGCTGCTTGGAGCCTTATCTTTGTTATAGGTTGTAAATAAACTGGACAATTCCAAAGACAGTGCAGAAACAAGATATCTTCTTGTCAAGAGCATTAACTCAGTCTCAGTGTTTTTCAGGGAGCAAGAGTTTCAAGTTTCTTGGTAATTTTTGTTTTTATGAGCTCTAGGTGACCAGTGACAGAAAAATTGGTTGAATTGTACCTGGCAGAAGTAATATTTCTAAGAAATATTCAGTTTTGTGGCAAAAGGCATCTTCTTGACAAAATAGGACTGCTGGCTCATGTGGTGATCATGGCTGAAGATTCAGAAGGGAATCCCCAATCACAGGGTCAGGGGTGAAGACACCCCATGATGGAATGAGATCAGGAGGCTCCTTCAGCAGCACAGAAACATGTCCACCCTCAGGAAGTTACCAGTAGCACCAGAGATGCCAAACCCAGTAAAGCTGACCTTGGACAGGCTCCACGGAGATGTTTGGGTGAAGTTTCCCCTGCTGCAGGAGACAGCTCAGCCCAAACAACTCATGCAGCTGGAAAGGATAGTTACCAACAAAGTTGGAAGGATCAGCTCTTTATGAGACTTGATGCTAGAATTCCCACATACCTTCTGGCTGGAAAACCATAGGAAAAATGTCCCAATTTCAACAAAGCCAGTCTGTCACCAGAACACTTTTTGTCCAGCAGAAATGTTCCTGTCACATCCCCTGGGCCTGGGCTCACTGTAAGCTCTACATCTGCAGCCAGCTTGACTTGGCAAAGTAGTCTCAATGAAGGAGATGAATCTTTTTGTTGACTTGTGAAGAGGTGGCATCAACCCCCATTTCTGTTTCTTGAGATCTAGATGTTAAAAATGCTGCTCATCAATGCATCTCCTTCATCAGCACACCTCAGAGCTTGCCCTGAAGACATCCCATTTCAGTGGAGAGGTGGCTGCCTTGGCCTTGCACTCTGAGCACAGCCTCTCTCTAGGATGGCTTTACCAAGAAACAAAGACAACAACCATGGCAAACCTTTCCTGCTCGCAGGGTTGTGGCTCTGGAGCTGGGACACTTGTGCGTGACTGGGGGTGGCTGCACAGCTGCAGCACAAGCAAACTGTCCTGAGAGGAGGCAGTGGAGAAGACTGCAGTGATTGCATTGTGATACAGAAGTGTTAGAGCTAATCCATTGCCATCTGTCTTTATTTTGCTAACCCGTTCAGTTGGACGCCACAGAAGTGCATTCACAGCAGATGAGCTGGGAGAGCCGTGGCATGGCAGCTCTTGGATTACTGGCATGAAAAGAATCCTTTTGTTCATGAGCCAGGAAGATTAGCTGCTGCCACGTCTGTGTCTGGTTTGTAGGACAAGAAAGAGAAGATGCAGCTCTCTTGCTGCCTTGGCCACTGCTTTGTGGCATCCCAGCTCCAGCTCTTTTCTCACCTCCCTCTTGCTTTATCCTTCCTCTGCTCCTTCCTTCCTGCTCTCTCCTCATCTTGAGCTTTCTCTGTCTTTTCCATCTGCTTCTCTCCTCTCTTGGCATCTTCTCTGCTTCTGCTCGAGTGCACACAATATCCCTTCTCCTCTTCCCCGAGTTCAGGCGGGCAACAGAAAAGTTCAGAGCAGCACAAGCTCCTCTCCACGGAGGTGCTTTACCTGCAGCCCCTGCTGCGAGAAAAATTGGCTCGCAGCACCTGATCCCAGGCAATTTTGCTCACAGCGGGCGCTGGGGCTGAGGCGCTTCAGCGGCTGCGCCGTTCTCGCTGGCGGGCTGCGGGTGCGGCTGGGCGAGGGGCTCTCCGTGGGACAGGGGGCTGGCCAGCAGCAGGGCCAGTCCAGCCGCAGCCACAGTGGCCAGGCCCTGCCCAGGAGCAGAGCAGCGTGACCCATTTAGCAGCTCCCCGACGACTCCAGGCACGGCGTGACCCGAGTTTGAGAACCGCTTCTCTCAGCAGTCGCTAAAGCCCCGTGTGTCCTTTAATTCCAGGAGTGCCAGGCTGGAAGGAGATGCCCTCCAGATGCCCTCTCGCTGTACCTGCAGGCTCTCTGCAGAGCACAAAGGAAACGCGGCACTCTCTGGGTTGGGGTAGGGGCACAGCCCCAGCTCCGGGGCAGGAATGCAGGATTGTGCAGCAGCCTCCCGCTCATGGCTGGAGGCTCCATGGGGGTGACCCTGCCTCCATCATGCACACCCAGGCTTTGCCAGGGCCGGTCCAGCAGGACCTGCACAGACCAGAGCTGCCTCCTGCTGATTTCTCCTCTGGGAGAGGATGAAGTGCGGAGGGGAGGCAGGGAACAGAGGTGGGAAGTGTTCCTATTCCTCCATCTCCCCCTCCCAGGTGTGGAGCTGGGCATGCAGCACCCGCAGCCACTGCCCTGCCCTTCCCTGGGCTCCAACAGGACTGGCATAATGTGCAGGGCAGACTGACCTTGGGGCTGCATTCCTAGGGAGATGCTGGTGAACAGGATCCTCCCCCACACACTGCTGGGGAAATGCAGCCTCAGACAAGCCAGGATGGCTGGGGACACTCACAACCTGCTCAGTGGTGTGCAAGGGTACACATTTTGTAATATCCTTAACTCTGCCCTGTACACTGCAGTTACCAGATCTGTGCCACAGCCAGTGTCCCCAAACACATCCCACTGCTGCAAATGCAGGGGTAAAGACAGGTGCTTGCTTGCTTTAGGTGTTGCCAGCTCCTCCCTAACAGAGGTGAAAATCCACTCAAGTAAAAAAAATACCCCAGAAATAGGTGTCCAACAGTGCCTGAAGCGGGTGCAGTGGATGAGAGTGATGGTGTGCCTCCAGGAGCCAAGCTGCTCCCTGTCCCCTCAGAGACTCATCCCTCCTCCAGCATCCTTCACAGCTACCTCTGACTTTCAATCCACATTCGTGAAAAAACTTCATCATCTCCCCGACTAGGGAAGGTTTTGGGTCATATACAGATGGATGGAAGGAAATTAATTTTCTGCTTGGGCACTGAATCGTCTTAGGAGAAGACCTTCATCTCACACTGCAGCTCGCTGGACCATGCCAGCCTGTTGAATTTCCTTGTGTGACACCATGGGGGGCTGTTTGGGCCCTTCACTATCAAATAAGAGTCAGAGATACATAAAAGACGAGAAATGAGAATTCCTGCCCCCTTGCAGGGTGAACCCCTCCTTCTCCCATTGACAAAAACACAGCCAGAATTTGACCCCCAGAGCTGGTCAGTAATTTGGGGGTTCCCAATGCCTCCAAAACTCTGCATGTTCATCAATACGGGGGCCTCCATCAACATCAAGAGTTCTCCAGGATCTCATGGTGGTCGAGTGTTTTAGGGTGTTACCAGCCAGGTACCTGCAGTCCTCAAGGGTTTGGAGACTAAAGCTCCATGAGGCCTCCACTGTTGCTTTGTGTCATCTCCTGAGAGCCAAGAGAGAATCTCATGCCCTTGCACATCTCATCCCTGAACTGGCTCAGCAGCTGGACACTCATGGTGCTCAGGAACCTGAGCTTCCCCACCATGGATCCTCTGCAGCCAGGCCAGACCATGGCATCTGCAGTTTTCAACCTCAAAACATCCTTGTGCATGGATCTTTGTCAATGGTGGTGGCCTCCCAGTTCCCATGTTACTCCCTTTGGCTTGGAAGCAGCATGGCTGCAGCATTTGGCTCGGATCCTCCTCATTCCTCTGTTCCTCCCAGGGGTGGAGCCCCCTGTGCCATCAGGGATCACCTGGGGCCTGATGGATGGTCCAGAGCCAGGTGGGCGAGGAGCTGGGGCGAGGGGCAGGGCTGGCAGGGGTGCCCATGCTGGAACAGCAGGGCAGGGCGCCTGGAGCGGGGCTCCCCTGTGCCCAGGGAGGCGGGATGTGCCGGATCATCGCTCCCCACGCTGGCTGGGGCTGGTGGGAGCCCTGCCAGCACCCCTCCATCAGATGGGAGCTGAAGGGCTGCCTGGCTCTCCGTGACTCAGCAATAATGCTTTGGGTAGTTAACATTTCATTATCATTTTTAAAGGCTAAGTGGCTTTTACCACCTGAGAAGTATATTAATGGCCCCAGTAAAACACTCCCCTGAGTGCCCTAATGCTTCTGTTATATCGATTCATTTCCCCCCTCCCCCCTTTCCTTCTTTCTTTTTTAAAACATTTTTTCTCTCTCCCTGCATGTATTCCCCCATTATGAAAAATACACACTCATTTATACGGTGCAGACAGGGGAAATAATGCCGTTCTCCACCTAATAACAATGCTGAATCCTCCCTTCCTTACTTGCTTATTACTCCCCACAGCACAGGGACAAGAGGCAGATGGTGACAAATTCCTTCCCTGCCCCCACAGATGATCAGCTTATTCCCTAGGTTCCCTGGGTTATTCCCAAGGGGATTTCTTGGGGTTTAGAGGTGGTTCCTTCAGCCTCTGGAAGCCTCTCCCTTGGGTTGTGTTGTTTCCTCCACCTTGTCTCCTCACTTCAAGAAAGGCATTGAGATGATGGAGCATGTCCATGGAAGGGAACAGAGCTGAGGAGCTGGGAAGGGGCTCAGCCTGGAGAAAAGGAGGCTCAGGGGGAACCTTGTGGCTCTGCACAGCTCCTGACAGGAGGGGACAGATGGGGGGGTCGGGCTCTGCTCCCAGGGAACAGGGACAGGAGGAGGAAAAGCCCTCGAGCTGCACCAGGGGAGGTTCAGGCGGGACATCAGGAAGAATTTCCTCACTGGAAGGGTAGGGGTCAGGCATTGGAACAGGCTGCCCAGAAAGCTGGTGGAGTCAGCATCCCTGGAAGTGTTCAAGAAATTACTTCCAAGAAGAAGGCCTTGGAAGAGATGTCCAAGATCACCAAGTCCAACCTTTGACCGATCAGCATCCTCTGAAGCAGCCCAGAGCACCGAGTGCCACCTCCAGTCATTCCTTGAACACCTCCAGGGATGGACACCTCTACAGTCCTGGTCAGCCTCTTCCAGTGCCTGTCCACCCTTCCAGTGAAGAAATTCTTCCTGATGTCCAACCTGAACCTCCCCTGGAGAACCTTGAGGCTGTGTCCTCTTGAAGAAGATCTTCCCCACCACAAATGCAGATCCCCAAATTCCTGGATGCCACCTGCTGTACAGGCCAGGCAGGAGCCTCCCAATCCAGATTTGGTTGCTGCTGATGCTGGGTCCCACAGTGAAGGACTTGCTATGTCAGCAGTGGCCCACTGGTACCAAGTGAGAGTGGCCAAGAAGGCCAAGGGCACCTGGCCAGCTGGACCAGGGCAGTGATTGTCCCCTTGTGCTGGGCACTGCTGAGGCCTTTTCCAACCTAAATACTTCTATGATTCTATGGAATAACTTCCAAAAATGATTCTCCTCTCCCCTCCATCCCTCTCATCATTTCTGAGAAATGAAATGCCAGTTTCAAAAGACAGGAAAGCAGGGAGCATCCCTGCCAGTGACAGGCCCCAGGCCAGGCACTGACCAAGTTCTGCTGGTCACAGCTCTGCCATGCTCCAGATCCCCACAAGGCTCCTGTGCAAAGTCTCCTGTGCTGCTGTAAGCTCTGGGTTCTCAGCTCAAGGCACTTGCACCCACTGATGTGCATCCTCCCACCCCTGATGTTGACCAGGAGCTGCAGGAGGAAGGTGAAGCACCCTTTGGTCAAAGCTGAGGCAATTTAGCACCAAGGCTCAGCGTCTATCAGAACACACCAGTGCTGTCATTGTATCCAGTCACAAAATGTAATTTTTCACAATCAGTGTGGATGGACCTTTGGATGTTTTAAACCCTTCTTTTCTGACTGGGGTAGCAGCCAACAAAACAAGGCGAATTGCAGAGTGACTTACCCCAAAGTGCCACCCCAGCTCAGCTGGGGAAAGGGCAGCTTTGGGTTTTCTTCTTCCTTGAAAGTTTCTTGCAATTTTTCTGTTCTCAAAGTTTTACCTAAAGATTGGAAGTCCACTTCCTTCCACATGAAGTTACCTGCTTGGCCACGAAGCACCAAGGCCCCACTGCCCACCCACAGAGGCTCCAGTCCTCGGACCCTCAGCTCTTCCCCATCTCTAAATCTGGGGAAACATACTCCTCCCAGAATTTATTTCTCAGCAGGCAAAGCCTCTATTCTCTGCTGCTTTTCTAAATGACCTTTCCCTATCTTGTCATGATTCCCTATCTAAACTATACGGGACAGGCGACTTCTTCTCATTGTCTCTAACATTTGTTGATGTGAAATGGATTCTTTATCTCTGATAAAATACACCTCCCCTTTTCTCATCCTTTCTTTTATTTTTTGCTATTCTCAGGTCAGTATTTCAGGTGAGCTAGAGAAATTAAATTGAGCAGTTTCTTGTCTCAGTCCTTTTCTCCTCCAGGAGCTCAAAGACAGCTTCCTGCTCTGCCCAGCCCTCAGGGAGGGAGGCTACAGGCATCCTGAAGAGCCAGTGAACCTTGCTCCAGCCCAGAGGGACTCAGCCCTCCCCTCCTCTCCTCCAGACCTCGACATCCTTTGCATATATATCCTGACCTCAGGCTCTCTGCATGCCAGGCAGGGGTGTGCTCCCCTGAGACTCTCCAAGCTCTGGAGGGAGGAGCAGGGACAGTTTGTGGGGAAGAGGCAGAGCAGCAGCAAGGAGAGAGGGAGGAGGGTGCCACCACAGCGGCCGGGAGCGAGCAGCGACTCCATCCCCTGTTGGTCTGAGCGCCCCGAGCCGCCTCCGGAGCGGCGCCGCGGGAGCGAGCAGCTCTGTGGCACGGCCATCCCCTCCTGGCCATCCCGGGCTTTGGGAAGCCAGCCCCGCACACACCAGCCCTGGCACGAGCTGTAAGGGCCTTCCATTCCCAAGAGCTGGGCTGAACCTCCAGGAGCTCCCCGTGCTCTCCACAGCAGTGATCGATTCCCTGACCGCTCCCCGGCCTCCCCAGCCCCTCTCTCCATCCTGCCCGCTCCGCACTGGCACCCCGAAGCTTTACCCCTTCCCTCTGTGCGCCCCTTTCGCAGCTCCTGCTCCTCCCATCCCCTCGGGCTCACTGGCATGCTGCTGGAGTGGAGGGGACACGGCTGCTGGGTGGATCTGCGAGATTCGGTGAGATGAGGAAGCTGGCTGAACTGATGCCCAAGTCTGCAGACTGTCACATTCAGAGCTGCTCTCCTGGAAGTGAGAAAATTTGGTCCCGATAGTAACACTTGGATCGCTGCTTTGCACAGATGTAACTCCTTTCTCCAGCTTCTGTTTTAATACGCTCGTTCCTGCCTATTCCTGGAGATGAAATTCGGTGCCGGATGGAGGGAGCAGCCCAAGACACTCAGCTTGACTCTGCAGCCAAGGGGCTTCCCATTGTTCTCCCAAAAAGCTGGCCAGATCTGGAGATCTTCCACCTCAGGGGGCTCGCAGCACATCCCACTCAAAAAAACCCACCCAGCCCTCAACCTCCATTCCTTGCATTTCCTGGGAGTGGGAGATTTGGGGACTGAGCTGCACACCACGCCCTTGTTTTCTTCCAGCTGTACCAGTGCATGCTACCTGTGCCAGGTGTGCTGCAGGGAGGGGGCTGAGGCCCTTCAAAGCACGTTGTTGCTGCAGCCATGTGCTGTCCTGGCAGCCCCGGCTGGAGCGGGATGGGCGGGACCGGGATGGCGCTGCAGCTGCAGCAGGAGCTGCCTGGCTTTGGGGCTTTCCGATTCACAGCCCTAATGCAACATTAATGGGCTCTGCTGGCGCTGAATATTCATAAACCCAGGAGCAAGTTTCTGCCCATCCACCGAGAAGCTGGGGGCTGCAGGGCAGAGAGCAGCACACGGCCTCTGGCTCGCCGCCGTGGCCTGGCCAGGACCCTGCCCACGCTCCAGGCAGTGAGACCTGCCCCGTCCACCTGCTTGGGAAGGGGAAAAAGATTACAACAGGGAGGATCCAGAGTTCAGCTGCCTGCAACACCTCTCCCTCCCCTTTCAATCTTACATCTCTGCCTAAATTTGTGGAAAAGCACACCAGCCCCACAAGCCTACCTCCCTCTCCTGTCATCCCTCCCAACACCCCTGTGCTGCTGCAGCCCTTCCCAAAGCCTGACTCTCCCAGCCAGCGTCCCTTGTCCCCATCTTCTGCTCCCCTCAGCATCCTTCCTCTCCCCACTTCCCTGACCAGCCACCTCCCTTCCCAAACCTTGCTCTCCTCAGCTCTCCTCCTCTCAATTTTGAAGATTTCCCAGGATTCCTTCCCACCTCTCTGCACATCCCACATCATGGAGATGCCACCGGGACCTGGTGGCTGCATGCTCCTTCCCTCCTCCTGCCGTGTCCCTGTGGCAGCCGAGCCACACAAACCACTGGTGCAGGTGGGTGGCACTGCCACACCAGAGGACTGTCCCCACCAGGGCAGGAAGGAAACCCTGAGGAGAGCCTGTCCCAGCCCCCTACGGCTCCGTTCCACACTGCTGCACACGGCAGCCCACAGCAACTGCTCCAGATAAGCCTTTTTCAGAGGGAAAAGCGCATGGAAAAAATGTATTTTTTTCCCTTTTTAACCAGTTTCAAAGGGATCCTCTGCTTTTTTGTTTGTCTTTTGGAATCTTTTGTGTGGAGGCAGAATGAAAAATCGCTCTGCTATGGCTATCTGGCCAGCCCGAGGGAGATGCCAGCCTGCAGGGGACATCACTTTTGGAGTGCAGGAACCTTCTCTCCCACCCAGCCTCCTTGGACCACTCTTCCCAGTGCAGGGCAGGTGGAAAGCCCTCCTTGGGGGTGGAAGGAGAGCCCAGGAAGGATCTCACCCACCTGGGGTGATGTTGTGGTGAGCAGCACAGCTGGGCTCTGCTCTTGCTCACCTCACCTTGCACCAGGCACTGCAACTGAGGCGGCTCAGGGGGGTCCTGGGGGCCAGGGACATCCCCCTCACCATCCCCACTGCCCGGGTAGTGCCCGGTGGCCCAGGCCACCTCTCGCCTCTCCTGTTTGAGCTGTCAGCTGCAGCAATAAAAGCACCTCCCCTTCCCAGCTCTACATTAAAAGAGCCGGACCTAAAATTAATTTAGCCCTGCTCTTTGTTGTGGACAATACAGAGGGGATATTGTGTGTGGGGAGAGAAAGACTTTTTGTTTGGGTGAGGAGACAGCGGCGGTCTGTTCTTGCGGACATCTGAAAACAAGGCTGGGAAGAGCGGCCCTTTAAGTTCGGCTGAAGCAAAAACACACAGCCCCATCTCACAATTAAACACAGTATCAAACCGAGAAAGGATCAATTGAGCCTAAAACAGAAAGCTCCCCATGTGACAGATTCCAGAAAGTACGTGATACACCATGCCCAGGGCTAGTACATGCCTGCTGTGTTTCCCAGTACATGATTAATTTGACTCAGGGCAGGAGGCTGCAGGCGAGGGATCTGCAGCACACACTGAAAAGTTTTAACACTTTGAAGACTGGAGGCGCGGCTGAGCGCCGGAGACAAAGGCAGAGGCGGAGGCGGGCGGTGGGAGCGCCGGCTGGATGGACCCACGGACAGCCGGTGACTCGGTTCCAGCCCGTGGCCAGCACGGGGTGAGCTTCCCGCTGGAGGCCAGCGCCGGCATCCCCACCCAGCATCCCGCCTCCATCTCCGGGGGCCGTCCCCATGGCCACGCTCCCAGGGAGGATTTGGGGTGGGGGTCCACAGGGCAGTCCCTGAGCTGCAGTCTCATCCCTTGGGCGTGTGACAGGGATCGCCGGGGGAGGTTCGTTTGCCTTTCCAGTTCTTACAGGTGACCTTGGAGATGCGCAGATTAGAAACAATTAATGTATTAGTCGCTTAATTGCCGGAGAGTGCAATGAAGCCAGCGGGCACTTTCCCCGGGAGGCAAGGGGTGGCGCTGCGACACCAGCAGAGCAGCCTGTCCTGGTGGGGTGCGGGCTGGGGACACTGGGGTGACAACCCCAAAGCTGCCCCTCCCCGCGCTCCACTGGCTGGCCACGGGGAAACACGCTTTTCTGCGGGCAGGATCTTGGCCAAGGCGTGCAGGCTGAGGATACAAGGGTGGCATCCCCAGAGTTGGATGCCCTCTGTTCCCACTGCCCAGCTGTTGGGGACACAGCCCTTCCAATGTCACCCTGGCTGAGGGGTGCAGGCTGGGGACACGGGGGTGGCATCCCCAGAGCCGGGTCCCTTGTCCCCCCCTGCCCACCCGTGGGGGACACAGCACCCCTCAGGCAGAGCTCAATGCCCTAGCCAGGGTCTGTGCCACCAGCCCTGCATTCCTTGCTGGGCAGGTGGCCCCTGCTGCCAGCCCCCAGGCTGCCATCCTAGGGGCAATGTGGGGCCCACAGGGGCCGCAGCCATGGGACTGGGGTGGCTGGTGTGCAGCAGCAGGGCTCGGCTCAGGCTGTGCAAGCCACCCCTGAAAGCAAACAGAGCCCAGGCTGTGACAGTGCTCTCCAGGATGGCTGGACACAGGATCTCACAGCTCTGCTTCTTATTGCCAGCATCTTTTCTCAGGCCTGGGAATGGTTTTAGCTTGGGAGTGACACTGCCCAGCCTCAGCCCCAGGTCTGGACCCTGCCCAGTGCTGCAGAGGTGCTGCAGCCCATCACGGGGAGCCCTGAGATCACTTGTCCCTGGGGGAACACACCTCACCCAGGGCTGCTCTGTTCCCTGCTACACTGAGCCTTAAACCAGCACGACTTCTCCAAAAATATCTTCATCAACAGGGCTATCCAGGCTGTCTTGTGAAGGAAGCAGACCCACAAGCTACCAGGGGATGAGGCACACAGAGGTTTGCACCATCCCCTTTTCAGGCAGCTCTCATGTTAAAGCAGTTGAGCCGTCCGCGTGCGGGATGCGGAGCGGACGGAGTCGGGGAGCAGCAGGGTCAGCCCATCCTCGGGCTGTGACCCCCCCACAAAGTGCAGACACTCCTGCCTGCCTCACAGAGGGGCTCCGTTCATTATCCGCTGCAAAGTGCTCCGAGATCCGCGGATCAAAGGTGCCGTCACAGCGTCGAGCCTGATTATTATTGATTATCCGTTCCAAGCCAGGTCCCAAACGAAGGCAGCGAGCCCTGAACGCAGAGGAGCCGAGGGAGGGCCCAGCAATCGACTGGCGATTTTTACTGCGGATGACCCGAGTCAGGGAGCAATTTCTGTTCATCCATCAAGGAAGATCCAGGCGTGAGCAAACAGTCAGGTCATGGGCATTCATTTTATTATTAAATCCTAAAGGGGCCGCGGCTCGTGCAGCTGGATGTAAGTGATCTTCGTGTTAAAAAGACGAGCTTTGAATTTAATTTTGCAGGCCGGCTGATAGACCTGGGGATGACTCAGCCAGAAGAACCAGCTAGGCCTTCTCCTTGCTGAGGAACAACACAGCCAGGAAGAGTCAGGGGCCAGCTCCCAGCACAGCACAGCCCTCAGGTTCCTCCTGGAGCTCCTGTTGTCCCTGCTTTGCTCTCCTGTCCTTGTGCACCGTGTGCCAGGGTGGCTGAGCTCACGTCATGGGTTGTGCCTGTGCTGGGGACAGGCTCCGAGCTGTGCTACCCCAACACAGGCGCGAGTGGAGTGAATTGTAACAGTGCTCTGGTGGTGTGAGCCACCCCTGGAGCAGGGGCACCATGGGTGAATTCACCCTGCATGGCTGTACACACCCATCATCCACGGCAGAGGTGTGCAGCACACCCTGAATGGCTGTACACACACCCTGCATGGCTGTACACACACCCTGCATGGCTGTACACACACATCACCCACTGCAGAGGTGTGCTGCACACCCTGCACGGCTGTACACACACACATCACCCACTGCAGCGGTGTGCTGCACACCCTGAATGGCTGTACACACACCCTGCACGGCTGTACACACACATCACCCACTGCAGAGGTGTGCTGCACACCCTGCACGGCTGTACACACATCCTGCATAGCTGTGTCACACACCCTGCATGCCTGTACACACATCCTGCGCAGCTGTGGCACACTCACTGACAGATGTCACACACATCACTCACTGCAGAGGTGTACCACCCTCGCTGCACACCTGTACCATGCACCCTGCCCACCTCTGTCACACTCACTGTGCAGCTGTACTGCACCAACGGCACAGCTGCACCACATTTACTGCATGGCTCTGTCACACTCACTGCACAGCTGCACCACACTCCCTGCACACCCACACGCTGCTTTCTGCACCAGCCCATGCACGGCTGCAGCCACAGACCCTGCTGTGCCAGGCTCCTGCAGGACCAGCAGGGCCGGGGTCTGCGAGGGGGTGCTGAGGACAGGCAGGATGCTCGTGGAAGCCAGCTGTGAGGGAATCTTCCCAGAGGGGATGCAAATGCTGCTGCAAATCCCAGGACTGTGGGTGTGGGAGCTGAGTGCCTCTGCTCACGTCCCCTGGGCTGGCACCAAGCAGGCTCGGGGGTCCCAGGCCCCAGGAGCGGAGCACATCGGCTGCCCCAAATCCCTGGCGCCCATCCTCGTCCTCCTCCTGCCCCCACAAGACTGGCTCCACTTTCCCCAGCAGGAGCCCAAGGAAAAAAAAGGAAGAGAGAGAGGGAGGGAGGGAAAGAGAAGCTAAAAATCTGTCTTCTTTAATTAATGAGGCAAGCCAGCCTGGAGAGCACGTTTGGGATCGCAGGCCCCCAGCCAGGGGCGAGCCGGCAGCCAGGGCCAGTGACATGGAGGAAGAGAGATGGGGGGAGCGTGGGGGGACACAGGCACGGCTTTTTATACTCTCCTGTTAACTGATCCACGGAGCTTTCCTGGCATCGGTTTCAAAGGTATCCCTTCACTAATCCGCCGGGCTGTTCCAGGATGGCGGTTTTGACCAGCAGGAAGGGGGAAGGGAGGGAGGAGAAACGGTCACAGGCAGACTGCACCTTTTCACAGCCCGCAGGAAAGAAAAGCAGGGGGGAAAAAAGGAGCAGAGTGTGGTGTGGGGCCGGGGAGGGGGATGCTGGTACTCGGGAGCTGCACACGCAGCGTCAGGGCCAGCTCTGGGGACAGCTTGCTGCAGCATCCGGGGAGGGAACCAAATGGCACCTTCCAAATATAGCTCCTGCCAGGCATCTGCCCGCCGGGCACCGCAGGGATCCCCAACAGCCTCCCCCGGCAGGCTGATCCCCTCCCCAGTGACCTTCCCCGGCAGGGCTCCTGCTCCAGGGTGAGTACCATACGGCACCCACCCAAATTCCCTGCAGGGCACACCTCCCACCCCGAGGGAAGGCAAGCTGGCAGCTGCGCCATGCATAGATACGCTGGGGTGGGGCTGGAGGGAGGTGGCCCAGTGGCATTTGTCCCTCGGGGAGGGCTGTGTGGGTGCCACTTGGCCATGTGAGCTGGGGGAATGGAGCAGATGCAGCAGTTTTCACATAGAAGCAGCATCTTGGGACTGATTACTGGGGAGCCAGACACTGCCTACCATTACAAGGGTCTTCTTTAGTTATAGTTCTTGCTGCTCTGTTGTCATTCTAACTTAAAAATGCAGCCCCAGAGAGAGCCTGGGTGGGTGCCCAGCTGCTGTGGGGACTCTGCAGTCAGGTCCAGTCTGCCCCAGCAGCTCCCCAGCATCCTGGCATGATTTGCTCCTTCAGCACTATGAGCTACTGCCCTTCTGCTCCAGCATCCCCTCGTGGCAGGGCAGCCTCTGCCCATCATGCTGGAGTGAGCTGGCTCTGTTGTGGCCATCAGCAGTGGACACCAGCACCCCTGGCATGCAGGGTGGGCACTGTGTCAGACACCAGCACTTCCATGGGACAGAGAGGAGATTGCAAGATTGGCAAGGAACCCTTTTGCAGGGCACCACTGCAGGCAGCAAAGGTGTTTGGTCATTAATATCATCTTTCAAATTGCAGTTCAGAGCTGGGCACAGACTCACCACCAGGGAAAAGCTGCCAGTGCTGGCCCCGGGAGTAGGTGCAAGAAGAATTTGCTTATGAGCTTTTTCTCTAGGTGGTTAAAAAGCTCAGTCTGTGTGACACAGAGAACTGTGCTAAGACAGATCCCATGCCACAGCTCTGATTTCCCTGTCAGGCCAAGGCCACTTTGCTAAAGCTCATGTTCTGACATGTAAGATTTGGGCAAAGCCAGGTAAAAGCCTCAGTCTCCCTATGATTTTGAAGTAGCTGTGCTAGCTCAAAAAGCAGATGTGTTCTGCTCTTTAGCACAGCTATCTAAACTAGCCTCAAAATGGCTACAAAACTCCTCTTCAATATAGGGAAAATGTCAATCCTCCACCCAATAATATTTTTACAGCTTTTTGCTGCCCAGCAAACACTCTTAAGTTCCAACAGTGTCAATTTTGCATCATTTTTGAAAGGTCCCTTTTTGAGTGAAGGACCAAGTTTTTTGTGTGAAGAAAATAAACCAAACCAAGTCTTCCTGCAGAATTTAAATGGCATGGTGCCATTTGGTGTTAAGGACTGCTCTGGGCTTTTTTGGTCCCTTCAGACCCAGCCCACCACATGGACATTGCTCCTTGAGAGGTGCTGGGAGCTTGGTGTAGCTCACACACAGTTCAGTCGCCCAGGATGGAGTTTACTCACCCATCCTTATATCTGTTGGAAGGGGGGAAGGGTTACTCCCACACCCATCCTTGCTCAAGGAGAGAGGAAAATCCTCTTTCCTGCTGATCTCAGCCTCTGTTGCTCCCCAAGTTCTGAGGTACCGAGGGAAGCTGTGCACGCTCCTGTGCAGAAAGTGCATGCAGGAGGATGGTGGGAAGGCAGCTGGGAAGGGGCTGATCACCTGATCCAGTTTTACACCAGAGTGTTGAACACGTGAAGACCCAGTCCCATGTCCTGCACACCTCCAGACAGAGAGGTTGGGATGGCTGCTGCCTCGGAGTGGGAATGCCATGGCAGTAACCACTATGTACCCAGCATGAGGACATGACACATTACATTCCTCCCTGACCTTTGTCCATGGGCTCATTAAAATAATTGATCCTAGCCATGACAGTCACACAAGGACCCCGTGCTTGTCACATCACCTCCTGGGTGGCTCCTGGGTGGCTCCTTCCTTCCCACCGCTCTGGCCAAGCCCGAGGCTCTTTTTGCCAGACCTTCCCTTCCCTGTGCTCCGCCGGGGCCATGGCAGAGCCGCCCCTGGAGTGCCCCAGGATCGGCAGCAGGCTGGGCTGGGCTGGCTCGGGGGGCTGGGGAAGGTGTCTCGCTGCTGCCCACGGGGAGATCCAGCCGGTTGTTTTGCCGGCTTTACTCCCGAGTGTTAATTATTCCAGCCCCAGGTGGCATTGTCCCTCACTATTACACGGTTGACCTGTATCTAATCCGTCATCATCTGAAACCCTCTGGCCCATCCTGGCATCCCTGTTTGCCCCGAGTCCCCCATGTCCCCGTGTGCTTTATTACTCCTGCAGAAACCAAGTTACAGTTTCAGGACAGAATCAAAGAAAAGCTCCTTAATTTCCATCCAGCAAAGCCCGGTGAATCTGGAGCCCCCCGGGGCGGCTGAATCGCGGCCAGGCAGGAGCTCAGAGCCCGCAGGCGGTGGCGGAGGGTCCCTGTCACGCTGCCCTCCTTACCCCCGGCTGCGAGCGGAGATGTCTCTCGGCTCAGCCTGGCTTTCGGGCTGCTCCCCACTGCGAGAGCCGCACAAAGGAGCCCTCCCTGCTGGTGTCCAGGCCAGCAGCATCTCCAGCGCATGACTTGTAACCCGCCGAGCTGGTCCTTCACACGCCGTGAATGATAACAGGGAGCTGCAGCCCATTGTCTGCGGCCCTTGCGCCGGTTTGTCAAGTTTGCGGTTGCATTTTAATCCTGACGCCTTTTCAAAGCCCAGCTGCGCATTGTGTGGGCGCAGGAATTCTTGACTTGCAAATCCCCCAGCATTAAATTCAACCTTCTGGGGCTATGGGGATGGTCCGCACGGTGAATGGGGGGCGGGGGGAGGCTCCTTGCCCCCTGCCATGAATAACAAGCAGATGAGAAGCAGCGGAGGACAGCGCCGGGGCTGGGGAGCCTGGTGCAGCCAGGGTGACAGCAGCGGGGACTCCGGGGCTGGCGCGGTGCTCAGCAGTGGGATCTGTACCCAGACCTTGGCAGCTCCCCTCAGCCCCTCCTGCCACGCTCGGTGTTGCAGCCCGTATGTGATCTCCGGCAAAGAGGGCTCAGCGTCCTCCGTGTCACACCGCAGCGGGGACAGCCCTCGGTGCCGAGACACAGAGAGGGAAGTGGGACTCAGAGAACCACGGAATGGCTTGGGTGGGAAGGGACCTTAAAGCTCATGTTGTTCCAAGGCAGGGACACCTTCCCCTATCCCAGGTCGCTCCAAGCCTCATCCAGCCTGCCTTGAGCACTTCCAGGGATGGAGCAACCACAGCTCCTCTGGGCAATCTGTGCTAGACCATCACCAGCCTCACAGGGGGGAATTTCTTCCCAAGATCTCATCTAACCCTGCCTTCTGTCAGTTTACAGCCATTCCCCCAAGGATGGGTAAGGGACAGCAAAATCCTGCTGGTGCTGCATTGCCAGCCGATGGGTCATGCAGGCAGATTTAGCCTTTTCCTGCCTGTCTGGGTCTGCTCCAGGGACTGCTAAGCCTTCCTGCAGCTTGGAGGTGTGGAGGTTGGCCAGACTCAGCTGAAACAGACACAGAGTAGGGGTCTGCCCACGCAGGTGGTGTTCCAGCTGTGATGACCCAGGCAGTTCTGCCCAGTCCTGCGGTTAATGCCAGCCATCCTCTTGCTCTGCCCGGAGAACAATAGGCATCCTGTGTGCAAGAGAAGGCCCTGCTGCCCCACTCCCCTACGGGCTGGCTGAACCATCCTCCGACCAGTCAGGCAAGTTTTCAATGCAGCGGAGTTGGGTTTTTGATTTAAAAAAAAAAATATACACACACACACACAACAAAAAACCACACATTTGTCAAAGCTGAAGTGTTTCAGGGAGCTGTATCGTTCAGGCAGAGTTTTGCCAAAAGCTGGGCAGACTTTTGGTGGCAGCCAGCCCGATTTCCTAACCCTCTGCCTAGCAGGCAGCCTCCAGAGCCAGGTTCCCAGGACACTCCAGGCTGCCAGGGCTCGCCGATCCCGGCCCGAGCTGGGCGGGAGGCACGGGCAGTGGAACAGCCTCTCCCTGCTCTGGTGGGAGGACATCGACTCCAGGCACGGCTTTGCACAGGACCCGCGCTGCAGGAATCCCACGCCTCGCCCCACGGCTCTTGTCTCTTGTCTGCTGGAAGCGGCCCCAGCAACCCTCTGGAGCTGGGGCAGCGCGGGAAGTGTCAACTGACAGCTCTGCTTTGTTTCAGGGGGAAAAAAGAGTAACACAATCCCTTCTCATCTTCTCTGGTGGCCTCACTTAACTTCTCAGTGCTTCGGTTTGCCAGGTTCTGGCATCGTAAAGCCCTGTAAAAGACTGGGAGATCCTGGAACTTGGGGGAGGAAGGTAAGAATTAAAACAGGAGGAACAACTGGCTCCCAGACCCCTCCACCACCTCCCAGCCCAGCACTGTCCCTTCCCCTCCTCTCTGCACACGATCAAGTGTGTGTGATTGCTCTGCACATCTTCACCTCCCAGGACCCCTTTCTCTGCTCTCCCTGACCTGTTTTCCTTCTCTCCAAGGCCCAGAATGCTGCAGCTATCCCTGCCTCTGCCAGGTTTCCCTCCTCTGCTTCCCCGCCTGCTGTGCTCTGTGCAAGGGCTCAGGCAGATGTCCCCAATTCCTTCTTTTTGTCCTTGAGCTTTCTTCACCTGAGGAGAGCCCCTTGTTCTGGGCAAAGTCAGGCTCAGCAAAGCCCAGGACTGGGGACCACTCAATGGGAGCCTGGAAAATGCAGGAATGCAGGAATATGAATCTTGCTGAAGTAGAAAAAGTGTTTAGATTCCCCAGGACACTGGCCAGGAAGCAGGACCCTCAGCCCAGAAAGGAGTTGGTCACTGTCTGTTGGCCATGCAGGACTTGGAGTGAGGTCTGTCCTCAGAGCCGCTCTCCACTGAGCAGAATTCCCTACGCCAACCAGAGAGAGAATTATCCCTTGTTTGTTTGCCCCAGTTTGTTTTTAACAAAACTGTGCTGCTGGATGTTTATCACTCCATTTTCCTCCAGGAGATGAGGCAAGTGAAGGAGATCAGCCAGAATAAAACACGACCTTTATGGGCTGTGCTGTGGGCTTGGACTTTCCACCTACCGCCTGTTTGTACCAATGGGGTCTGAGCTGAGCAGATGCCAGGTGCCATGTTTGGTGCTGGCACAGGAGCAGCATATGTAGCTCTGAGCTCAGGCCCACGGGATACTCCCCAGCGTGTGCTCATGACACCCACCCAGAGAGTTTTTGTGCCACAGCTCAAGTCACTTCCTCACACCCAGCAAATTCCTCCTCCTGCTGCCCGTCCCCCCACGGTGAAGCTCAGCAGACGAGGGCTGAGTGCTTGTGAGGGAACGCTGCACACAAAGCACCATTTCTGGGTTGCTGTGAAGACCCTGGCATGCAGGGACTCACTCCCTGGCCTCGCTCAGTCCCCAGCTGGGTAATGTCTGCAATATTCTTGAGGCCTCCCTGGGATCTGGGGGTCTTTGCTCCCTGGATGTGCCCAGTGCGTGAAGGCAGAGTCTGCACTGAGACACAGCAAAGCACAGCCATGTGAAAGATGCTCCAGTCGGGGTGTCCACAACCCCCAGCCCATTCCTGCCTCTCCTCTCACAGCTCTCCAGCCCAGCCTGGGACCTGCCCCTGGCTCGGATGGACCTGACTGGCTTCCAGCCAAGCAGCCTGGGCTCTGCACACAGCTCAGGGGGAATTGTTTGGAGCAGGCTGGCCAGCTCACCCAGCTCTCCAGCCATGCCCTGAGTGCTCCCCAGACCACCACACACTGACCAGCCTTCCCGTGGGCTCCTGCTGGGTCCCACAGGTGTGCACAGCCAACACCCTCCCCGTCTGGGTTGGGGGACACAACTCTCTTGTGAGGGGCCTGGCTTGGGGGTATAAGTGATGGCCTAAGGCAAGGCTGAGAAAGGCAAAGCCTTCACCACAAAATGGCTCTGTCCACCCAACACTGAGTGCCAGGTGGGCCACTGCTTCCTCCAGGGTCCTGCTGAGCCTCCTGGGGGTCCTGCTGAGCCTCCTGCTCGGGGATTCACATCCAGTGCTCCTGCAACATCCTCCCTACCCTCATCTGGACCCAGCCTGTATCTCCTTCCCTCTTCTCAGGGACAGTGAGGCTCTCGCTGGTGTCACTGCTACTGCCACCAGTCCAGAATGTTCTGTTCAGTGACCCTGTGGAGCTGTTACCCTTTGGAAGCACAGTGTGTCAAGCACATCTCTTCCAAACTGTCCTGAGAGGGGTCGGGGGTGCCTCTGTCCTGGCTTTTGTGGTGCTCACATAAGAACTGAACAATCATTGTCTTTACCACAGACTTTAGCTGTGAAAAGAGATCTCCTGACTTTTTTTGAACAAAATACAAACTGTTTTGACCCATGGATGGCACCCTGAGTTTTGAAGGTATTTAGTGAGTAGCAGTGAACTCAGAGACATGATGATGGACCAGATAAAAGGGTGTCCTGGCAGGGATATCTCCAAGGGAAGATGGGAAAAGACCCCACTCTAACAGTCATCTGCCAAGTTCCTGGTGGCTCCTGGGCCTCAAAGGTCAGCTGTGGGACCTGTGTGAATGGGGACAGTGAAGGTGAGAGTTTGAGCTCTTGAGAGAACAAAGCCTTTTTCAATGATAGGTCTTATCTTCTGCCACTGTGTTTGGAAGGTCCGGGCCTTCAAAATCTTCCACATGAAGCACAAAGAAAGGTGTCTTCCATCCCTACCAGTCCCCCAGGCACGGTCAGATCAAGTGGATTTTGGTCACAACTAAAGAATTCCCCATCCAGATACAGGAGAGCCTTAGGGCACGAGCAGGGAAGCAGCAGGGCACGAGGCAAAGCAACACTGGGAGGGCATCCAGCTCCCTGGAGGCATTTAGGGACATCTGGGAGAGCAGTGGGGATGGCAGCTAGCCTGGAAGCCTGCCCTGCAGCCTGCCTCCCTCCTCCCTCAGCTGAGTCGCCGGCAGGTAGTGACAGAAACCAGGCAGGTTTGTTCGCAGTGACATTTTGGAGGATGCCTCCCAAAGATGAGTCAGGCTGTGCCTGCTGCAGAAAAACAGTGATGCAGTGTCTTGTGGGACAGCTTTAGTGGTTGTGGAGGAGGCAGGCTCACCTGAGCCAGCCTCACCACGCTGGTCCTTGGGAAATGCCTGCCACACATACAGCCACTGGCTCTTGCTAGAGCACCCCGAGCACCCCTCCTTTCCTTGCACAGTCATTAATGCTCTTGGAACTTCTGGGGCAGCTGGAACTGAGGTGTCTCTTCAGTGAGGTGCCCACCCAGAGGTCTCATGTACCTCTGCCTGCAGTGTTCCCCCCCTCATCCTGTCCCTGTTGCTAAGGTGCTCAGCTTAGTAATGCCGGCTGCTGATACAAGACCCTGGGTGCTGCCTATCACATTTCCCGTGAGCTGCAGAGAGCAATGAAAACAGAGATCAGAGAGCCGAGGAGAGGAGCTCAGCCTGCTAATTACAGTGGGAAAGCAACATTCAGCACCTGCTGCTGGCAGTTCAGGCTTCTGCCAGGGGCTGTATGACAAAACAGGTTTGGTTGGTGGTGAGACAGGGCAGCAAAACAGGATCCAGTAGGGCCAGGAGTGGTGGGCAGAAAGTTGGTGTTACCAGGAAGGAATGAGACAAACTGGTGGGTTTAGGATTATTAAATCCACGATGCACTGATCCAGAACTACCCCTCCAGACACACTGGGTCTGTGGAGAGGCAAGTTGTCACGACCATCACCCTTCTGTTGGCTCTGTTCTCGTCTCTGTGCAAATCACAATGTTTTCTTCCTGCCACCTCTGCCAGGGTGATTTGTGTCAGCAGGGTCTCTGGCCAAGGTGATTGCAGCAGCCTATTTTTGGGAGTGCCCTTGAGAGCTGCAAGCCAGGAAGGTGGAGCCCAGCTGTTCCCAGTGTCCGTGCCCCGGGGAGGCACCAACACCTGCAGTCCCTGCTGGCGGCTCTCCAGAGCCTCGCTAATTGCGCCGGGCCCGTAAATAATGCAGCGGCCAAGTGCTGAAGGGGCTGCCCGCTGGCTCTCCCGGTCCTCGGGAGGGGACACAATGGCTCAGCTGGGCGCCACTTCGGGCTGCAGGAGATGGCAACGTCTCCTTTTGCGTCCTGGGGTTTTGGCTCCGAAGGTGCTTTCTGACTCAGCGTGGTTTCTGGATTCCTGCTGACTCCCTGGGACTTTGATTTGGCTCTGACAATCAGCAGTAGGCTCATAGATCCCCCTTGTTTTGAGGCCATTTTAGGTGCAAAGATTTAAGGGACAGGTCTGCACCCAAATGTATGTGAATCCTATTCTCACCATCACATCTATTTACCTTGAACATGAACATGGCAGGCGTCCATCCAAGTAGCTGTTCCTGGGCCTGCCTTGATTGCCCTTGCCACATCCCTGGCAGTGCCCAAGGCCAGCTTGGACAGGGCTTGGAGCAGCCTGGGATAGTGCAAGGTGCCCCTGCCATGGCAGGAGGTTGAAACAAGATGGTTTTTAAGATCCCTTCCAATCCAAACTGTTCTATGATCTGTTGACCTGCACCACCACAAAATGAAGGCAGAGACCTGGCTGGAAGCACATTTTGCACCCCACAGCTTTGCATTCCACACCTGCCCATCCAGTAAGCACCAAAACCCTTCCTGGAGTGGGTGTCACCCTGCAGGACCCAGGTGACACGTGGGATTCCACTTCTTTCTAGGTGGTGTTGCACCTCAGGGTCTGAAATCTGCCTTGCATGAGAATGGTGGCTCTGCCAAAGGCCTGCCCTGCCCTGGCCATGTCTCCTGCAGCAGGGAAGGGGGAAGGATCTCCCTGGAGGGGAAGGATCTCTCCTACACATCCTCCCCTGGGCTATAGGAAGAAGAAAAACACACAGTGCTTCCCACAGCACTTTCCCAACCTCTCCCTGGATCTTCCTGATCCAGATGCTGTCTTTAGAGTACCTGCTTTTCCACGGGTTCCTTTTCCATGATCTTGCATCCCCACTAATCCTTTGATGCCCTTTATTACGGACTTCCACAGCATGTTCCTTGAAAAATTGCTTCTATCCATCTGCTTCAGCTCACTGCCCTTGCCTCATGCCCCTGCTTCTCAACTGGGAGGGAGAACGAGCAATCCCTGCTCACATTCCCTGTGCTGCTCATCTTTTCCTGGATTTCTCAGCCACCTCGCAGGTGTCTCTTCCTGCTCTGCCTGTTCATGAGAGGTAGCTGCAGTTCAGTGGTGTGGATGAGAGATGCTGTGGCTCGCAGGAAAGCTGGAGTCTTGTGATACCCTCCAAATATTGCTGAATTTATCTTTCCAGCACACCTGCCAAGCTAAGAAATCCTGTTACCCCTATTCCAGTGAGGAACAGCATGGCCAGGTAGCAAACACTCCCCTGACGCAAAACAAGGAGCTGGAAACCAGGTGCTGAGTCTGCATATCCTTGTTCCCCCCCAAGAGGTGCTTTGCTTAGCAAACCAGCTAAACCAAGCTTAACAAAGCACAAAGCTTAACTCAGCACCCAGCCAGCTGACCAAAATCTTGTCATTACAGTGACCAACCCACCAAGGCTGTGTTTTGATCTCCAGGAGTTGTCATCCAGCTCCGATGCCAGCAAAAACTAGCTGGAGAGACACTGCTTTGCCCAGACAAAGGGAAGGAGGGGAGGGAGCAGCTGAGCCAGTGGAACTGTTTGTGCAGCCATAATCACACCTTAAAGCACGGCAGCAGCACCTGGAAAACAGCCCTTGTGTGAGCCTGGCAAAGAGGCCCTGGTGACCAGAATGGTCCAACGTGGAGCTGCCTTTTTGGGGGCACTCACACACCCCCTGAATCGTGGGTACTCACACAGGCTGCCCACAGGGGCAACACTTTGATCCTTTTTGGCCAGGGAAAAATTTCTCCCCCCAGATTTTTACTTCACATCTGTTTGCCTTCATTAATTTCTTTCTTTTTTTTTTTTTTTTTTTTTTTTTTTTTTTTACTATAGAGGAAGGCCAGTATTTTTTGGCAGTTTGAAAGGGTCCCACCCAATGGAAATGGAAGGGAACAGAGAATGGGGAAGGCTGTGAGGGAAGACTTTTCCAGCCTTGCCTGCTCCCTGCCCCCTGCCTGTGGTCCATGTGCCCTCCAGCTGTGCCCTCTTCCCCTGCCTGTGTTGCCCTTGCTGGGCAGCTTCTGCTGACCCCTCTGAGGGCTAGAAGCACCATCAGTGTCAGGGTGCAGCAGAGACACTTGGGGCTCAGCTCTGGGCACTGGAATGCCAATGACAAGAGTGGAAGCAGGCAGGGCCAGACCCCAGACCCCACCCGAGGCAGGCCATGCACCTCCATGTGTTCCAGGAGGCTGCTGGGGCACATAGGGATGCTTAAATCTGTCACCAGGGGAGAACTTGCCATCCCTGTCATTCAAAGATGCTCAAGTGCCATTCTGGGAGCCACAGGCAGGGTCTGGGAAGAGCCCATGAGCTGAAGCTGTGCTTGTCTTGGCAAAGACGAGCCAGACTTTGCCTCTCTCTCAGCTCTGTCCCCCACACACTGCAAATGAGAGCTGCAAAGACCTCTGCTCTCCAGGCTGGCCTCTCCCCCTCGGTGCTCCTGCTCCCACTCTCAGCAGCTCAGCCCTGCATCCAGGTTTACATATAAATACAGAGTGAGTGTGAAATCCACCCTGGGGTCTCTCCTGACTCCCACTTGGCTCCCTAATTGGAAAGCCTGCCAGCAGGAGATACTGCAATGAGCTCAGGCAGAAACAAACTCCCTTTATCCCAGGCAGAGATGATGGCTGGGGTTAGGTCCCAGTCCAAATCCCGCTGGCTGGGAAGGACACAGGGCAGGTTTGCACATGCTCTGCTTCTCCATCAGGCTCTGGGGGCTCACCCCTGCAGGGCCTGGAGGGAAGGGGCAGGAAAGGGATGTGTCAGAGAGGATCCTGCAGCAGCTCATCCCTCTGGGAAGGGCTGGACTAGCACTCTGCAATCCCTGGCCACTGGATGCCAACAAGGAGGGACATTAGGACGGGGGGCTGATCTCTGTGCAGCACTGGCTGGGTGAATTGCTCAAACACCTGCATCTTCAAACAAAGACACCTGATTCTGAGGTTTCCCACATTTGCTCAGTTCCCCAACACACACACAGCTCCCACCCAAACACTGCTGACCTGCAGTGACCCCCACTCCTTTTGGTTATTCTGTCTAAAGGAACTGGGAGTCAGATTCTTCACCTCCTTCCTGTGAGGGAAAACTGACCCTCACACCTTGTGGTCTCTATTTCTGCTCCCCAGGCCCTGTATTGCAGGTGTTTCTCACCACCTTCGATGGAGGCAAAGTGCCCACATGTCACCAGGGCACGTGGCACCCCAAACACTCCTGTCAACAGCCAAGAGCACTGGGAAAGGCAGCTCAGAAACCTCCTCCACCAAAACCCCGTTGATTTTTTTTTGCTGTCTCCTCTAGTTTTCGGAGGCCCCAGAGGCACAAACATTGCCTCCAGTAGAGCTTCTTCAAAAGCAACAATGATTTCAGTACAAGAAGATCAATGTTCCAAAGCTTTCTCCAAGGTTTTGGAGAAAATAGCACAGATCTTGTCTCTAACACTGCTCCCCATATCCAGGGGGTGTTTTCCACAGTGGATGCCATGTTCACCCCAGGATCAGGGGTTAGTTGGTGCTTCCTTTGGGTCTGGCATCACCCAGTCTCAATGAGCCCTCCAGATGAGCAGGCAGGAAAGAAGCCCTAGGGAGAGAAGAGGAACAAGGCATGGTCAGATACCAATTTAAACCAAGGATGGAGTCAAAACAGGTGCCCTGAGCTGCTGAGCACTGCTGTTGTGCAGAACCAATCTACTCCCATGAAGGGCAGAAGCTTTGCCTCTGAAAGCTCATCAGAATTTCTGACTTATGTAGAACCCAAATAACTGGGAATTCAAATGGCTTCAAACAGAAATTTCCATTTCTGACCAGTTCTCTAAAGTGAAAACAAACCTGACATACGAAATACCATTTTATTACTCATGTTGTCCGTGTGAATTCAAACATCTACTGACGCAGCAAATGCTTTATGCCAAAACAACACCAAAATTAGTAAGCTCACTGCTTTAATCATGGTGTTTGGAGTGAGAGCCAGGGTGGTGCAGACTCACAGACATTTCCTCTACACATGAGCATTGCTTCTGTGGCCCTTGGAGAGTTCCTCATGGCCTTTCCTGTGATTCTCCCTCGAAGACCAGACAGGCATTTGCAAAGGCACCATGATGGCCATACTCTTCTGCTGGTGGGATTCTGCCAGATGAGTGCTGCAGACTCTTCCTTTTACTAATCCTACCTCCTGGAGGCACTTAGCAACTAAGATGGATTACCTGTTTCTACTGTTCCATGGCAAAGGAAACATCATTGTTTCAAGTCCTGTGGGCTCACTCCGAGGCAGTGGCCCGTGGGAACCTCCCCTTGTCTTCCTAATTTGATTTAGGTTGCTCCTTTGCCAAGACCCCTCAAGTCTCACGTGGATTTAAGTGAGCCATTGCATGGGCTCCAAACACACTCTCTAGCTAGGGACATTATCCTGCTGCAGCAAACACTCAGACCTGGGCTTTTGCAGCAGGAGGATTATCACTATTTAGCAGTGGCTTGTTAACAGATGCCTAAGGAAATAGGGACAGCACAGTGCTGCCCCACAGCATGGAGCTGGAAACACCTTCCTGGTCTGATGCAGGCAGGAGTTTCCTACTTCAGAGCATCTCTTGTCAGGTTTCAACCAGCCCATGTCACTGCAGGTCAGAACATTCACACAAAGCCCAGCTGACTTCCCCAACCCCTGGAGCAAGCCTTTGGCTCCAGTCATCCCAGAAACAACCAGCTGGAGTCAGGACTTCCAGAGCTTTGTAAGCCAAATGGGCCCAAGCTGGTGCATATAAAAGCCCCAGGGTCTGCCAGTCTTGGAGCTATTTTCCCAGCCCTCCTCCAGATCCGTGCCTGTGACTGTCATTTGTGA
The DNA here is from genome assembly GCA_003676055.1 of Chloebia gouldiae. NCBI lineage: Eukaryota > Metazoa > Chordata > Aves > Passeriformes > Passeridae > Chloebia > Chloebia gouldiae. Next base: position 14,617,663 of record QUSF01000017.1, on the reverse strand, counting down.
GGTGGGATGTGCAGCCCTGCCCACAGCGCTCCAGGCGAGGTCACAGTGACACCCCTGCCTGCCTAACGCCTTTGTGAGACTCCTGACATCCTTCTCTGCAGTCTCTCCTGGAAAGTCTCTTCTTTTTATTCACCTTTCTGGTCACTGCTGGGCTCTTAAGCAGAGGTCCTCATTAGGTTGTCACAAAATAAGCCAATTCCTGGGAAGTGTCAGCCAAATCAGGAACTCTCAGTGCAGAGAGTGGCTCAGGGTGGGCTCTGCCTCTGTTTGTGACACGTTCTGCCCTGCACTGTGCTGAGCTCAGCTGTGTGATCCAGGCCCACGGTGCCTCTCTGATCAGCCTGGCCACCCCACTGAACCTGACCTTCACAAGGTCTGAGCAAATTAACAGGACATGGTCTCACTCCAGACACCTCCCTGCGCTCCCTCACGTGGATCCTCTTGGTGCACACGAGCCTTTTCACAGATGCCACCGAGTTTCATGTAGGAGGATTATTCCCGGGAAATCTCATTTCTCACTTCCACTCACACATCCTGGTGGCCCCTTCTAAGGACAGCAAAAGCCCCAGCCCAAAAGCCTTCCCAAAGAGCTCAGATGTGCAAGGCAGCTCTTTCAGCCCAGTTGAGTTGGGCCAATGTGAAAATTCATTCCCCAGACTGCTCTGGGGAAGGAGAAGCCTGGCTTGGTGCTCCTTCTGGCTGCTCCAGAAGGAAGGATGCTGGTGGCTGTACCTGAAGTCACTCACCCAGGAAAGACAAAGGCTTCAGCTTGTCCCCAGCAGCAGCATTGTGCTGGTCATGGTGCCAGGATGCTGTGGATTCTTACAGAGGTCCTGGGAAAACACATTCAGGTGGGCTTGTGGTGTTTGCAAGAGCTCAAAACTCATTGTCACAAAGCTTGTTGCCCTGCCTGTAGACCCACTCCTCCCTTCCCAGGCACCCTCCAGCCACCCCCGTATGTGGCTTCAGAAATGGAAGCCTTGCCTGTCCTGCTGAGCTCCTTGCCTGTCCTGGTGAGCCAGCACCACCCATGATGGGAGCCTGGATTATTCCAACACTTCCAGACACCACCAAAATCCATCCAGCTGTTTTGGGCTCTGCCCTGGCTGTTCCTGCTTTAGTGCCTCCTGCAATGGGGTGGGCAGTGAGCCTGGGTAGCTGTGGGGCAATTACTTCTGCTCCACATGGGTGAATGAAATCTCTGGTGCTGGGGCAGGACCTCTCTGCAGACCTGGGTATTCCTGGGATCTTTGTCAGAGCAGCTTGGGAGCTGGAAAGGAAATTTCATCCCTTTAGCGCTGCCTCCAAGGGGTTTCCAGGTGGTGGATTAAAGCATTGAAGGCTGAAGGTATTTTTCCCTCTGAGCAGGGCAGGCAGCTCCTCCAGGGAGGAGTTTCTTTCTCCTGGCCACCCTAGAGAAGGGATGACCTTCTTGAGAGGGAAGTGCTTATCAAGCTTAAATTAGATTTTCTAAATATCCTGTCCCTCACCCTGTGGCCCCAGAGCCACTTCTGGAGGCTGGCACTTGCAGTGGCAGCCAGAGCAATGTCCCACAGCAGAGGGAAGACACACCATCCTGCCTCCCACCACAGCTCATCCCAGCCTCACACAGCCTCAGCTCTGCATCACTGCCTGGCCTGCAAATTAGCAGGACAAAGCTGCCCAGGACAGTGTCCACCAACAGGAAAATCTTGTTCTTGTGGAGCAAAGCCCCAGCCTGTCTGCCTGGTGAGGAAGGACCAGCCGGGACCGCTGCCTCCCCTCCCCATCACAGCACCCAGGATTGCAGCCCCAGGCAGATTCTCTCCTTGCTGGATAACTTACACGTAGCTTCCCTGCTCCATATACTCAGCTGTTCCTCTGATATGGTGCCAGTCTCAACACATGGAATCCAGGCCTTCAAAATCTTCCATAAGCTCAGGCAACTTTACATTAGCACATTGTCGATGATTTCGAAGCCTACAGGCTCAGCCCGGCGAGCCTTCCATAAAATATCGAGCGAGGTGATGGTAGCTCTGCATGAAGCAGAATGAAACTGTGCAGTCGTCCATCTTCCCAGCCACCACATTTCTCCTGGCTGAATAAAAGAGGTTGTTTAATGGCAGTATTAAATTCAGTGCCACCTGTTGTATTGCTGTGTCCCCAGGACCTGGAGGGAATGCTCTTTACACAGCTTTCTATGTTATTTGTGAGGATATGGCTCCTAATTGCAGCTCTGCTATGTTAACATTTCCAGGAATTTCCATCAGGCCATTCAGCATCAACCCTTAGCTCCTGAGAGCTTCCCTTGCCTTATGAAATTTTTGCCATTTCTCTCCCAGCGAGGGTGAAAAAAACAGAGTGGAGATGGGAGATACGACCATTCAAAGTCTTAAACCAACAGGTAAATGAAGGAATTTCTACAATATTTTGAATTTTGGTACTCTACTCTTCATCCCCAGTGACTAACTCCTCCCTTCTCTTCATCATGAAGCCACAATTGTTCCCTTCAAGAGACCTTTCCACCTAACCCTTTCGCAAACTCCAGCCCCACAGTTCACAAGAAAATCTGGAAAACCATTGCTGCTCTCCCGGATATGCAGCTAATGGAGGAGAGCTGGAGAAAGACCTGGCCACAGGTCTGGTGGGCCAACAGATGTCCCGTCCCTGAGCTCCTGATGAGCAGCTGAATGCTCAGCACCACACAGTCAGGCCCAGCTCAGACATCTTCCCTGATCCATGGACAAAGTCACAGGTCACCAGACCACCCAAAATGTCCCTAAGGTCAGCTACAGGCTGACCCACCTGGCACTTGGCAGCAGATGTGGCAGCCCTCAGCCTCCTGCTGTCCCTGCCCCCTGCTCCTTGTGCCACTGTTGGTGGATGTCTGCAGATGGCTCATCCCACCCTGCCTCTGTCCAGACATCAGCACTGCCTGTGCCATGCCCAGAGTGCTCTGTGGGCCAGCCCTGAGCTTCTTGCTGCCTTTCACCATCTCCTCCACAAAGCCCTTGGCCCAAAGCCCTGTGGGCTAGACTGATCCTCTGGAGATATCTGCCAGCATAGCCTGCCCGGGCTCACAGCTCTGCCTGGAGGCAGCTTTCCCAGGGGGAGGAGGGAGATGTTCATCCTCTCTTTCTTCATGTCAGCACCCACTGCCCTAATCCCCGGCTCATGCTGCATCTGCATCCCCTAAGCATCCCCAGGACGTCCCTGGAGGTCCCCACTGTGCCCCAGAGGTCCCCATGGCACGGCTCTGCCAGCCCCCGGGGCCTCGCATCCCACCCACTGGAGCACCACGGGGGAGGTCACCGTGTCTGATGGCTCTGCCAGGGGACAGCTGCCTTGTTCCTGTTCCAAACCCCTTCCCTGAAGCTGCCAGCCCAGCTGGGAATCCTTGCCCCATCCCTCATGCCAGGCAGGGGGGGAGGACAGGGATACCGCGGTGGGGAACCCCATCCTTGGCAGCACCGCGGAGCAGCAGGGGCCGAGGGCAGGCAGCAGGGCTCAGATTTCAGCTTCTCTGCCCTTGGAAAGTCCATGCCAAGAGGACCACGGAGCTGTTTGGACTCGTTTGCCTCTTCCCACCTCTGCAGGAGGGTGTGGATGAGATTCTGCTTGCCAAGAGAGCCCCATGGCTTGTCCTTCTTGGCTGTTTATGGCTCGGACCAGATCAGGTTTCTAAGTTCTTCCCAAGCTGGTAATTTTTTCTTTTCTTAAAAAAAAAAAAAAAAAACAACAAAACTGATTTTCTCTTTTCCCCACCCTCCCATCCTCCACCCTGCGATTTGTGGCCTGGCCTGAAGATGGTGAACGAGCAGCGATGCTCCAGAGCACTGCCAGGGCTGTGTCCACCCAGGTGCCCCTGGAAAGGCTCCCTGAGGCCCAGGCAGGCAAAGGGGGCTCAGCATCCTCCTGCTGCACCCCATCAAGCAACCTCCCTCTGGTCTCCTGCGCGTTCTCACCTGGTCTCCCAAGAGAACGTGACCCAGAAGGGAAGGGGGGCAGTGCTGTGACCCTCTCAGCCCCCCAGAGATGTTTTCTGCTCCCTGCTGAGTGGCAGGCTGGCAGCAGCAGCCACCGTGTGTCTCAGTCCCCCACTGCAAAAAAGGGCTGGGAGCCCTTTCCCAGGATGCTGTGGGGATGAATTCAGCAGATAGCATGAGGTTCCCAGAGCAGGTAACATCCCCCTAATTAAGATAAATACTAATTAAGTCTGGGACTTTCAGAGAAGCCCTGGGAGCAGACTCCAACTCCTGTTGAATTTCAATGGGAACGAGACACCTGACTCTGGAAAAACCCAGCCTCTGATATTAAGCTTAAATGGGGCCTTCTCTAACATTGATATATTGCTGCTCTGTAACTTATGAGTGCCTTCCCGTATATCCGAGCACAACATCAGTGTCCTGGAAATGCTAATGAGGAGCTTTAGGAGGGCAGCAGCCAACAGGCTCCAAGTCAGATGCCCGTGATCATCCTGTGCTATTAAACACTGCGGACAAGCTTTGAGCAGAGCTCACCCGTATTGCACACGAGGCTCTGGCTGCACCCCAGGTGCTTTGTGCACCCCTTCTCCTCCTCCTCCTCTTCCTCCTCCTTTCCAGCTGTGGAGAGCTCATGCTCTCTCAGGCCCAGTCCTGTGCTTTGTGAGAAACCCTTGCTGGGGTGAGCGAGGTGAAGGGACAGGCACTGCTGGTAGCTGTGTCTGCTGGGAACAGCGTCCCTGAGAGCGCCGAGGGACAGCAGCGAGGAGCAGACCCCCGGCATGCTCAGATGGATGGGCTGCAGCAGATGGGGCTGCCCAGCCTGTGCTCACAGATCCTTCATTGCCCTCCCTCCCTTGTCTGGTGGAAGTTGTGGGTCACCCCTGCCAGGACCTCGCCGTGAGGGCTGTGCTGGGTGACCACAGCAGTAGGAGCTGTGTGGGGAGCTGAGGGGACATAACATGGGTGTGGTGATGGAAAAAAAATGTAAAGCACTTGGGATTTTCAGTGCTGGGATCAGGGAGCGACGGCGCTGAGCTCGGGCAGCAGAACCATTTGGGAGCTTCAGAGCGTGAGACCCCTCCGCGAGCCACCACGTGTCCAGCTGGCTCAGACCCAGCATTGTGATGGACTGGAGTCCAGTGCCAGCCCAGAGGTCTGACAAACACAACCTCTCTGTCCTCCGGCCCCGCTCGCCAGCGCCTGTTTCAAATTAGCATTTCCCCTGCCCCCACCACCCGCCATTTGGGCAAATCCCTCAGCTGTCTGCCAGCGGAGCCGGGCCAGGGGAGACCAGCCCCGGGAGCCCCGTTTGCTTTCCAAGGACTTTCCCAAGTCCCCGGTACACTTTAGCAATTAGAGGGTTAAGTTTCCTCCCGGCCTCGCTGCATTAACTGGAAAGGAATGAAGTGTCAGGCATGTTCTCACCACAGCAGGCTGTTGGAAAGCAACTCCCTTCTCCACGCACACACACCTCCCACTGCTGCGACCAAATTATTTTCTATCCTCCAGAGACCCAGTATGCCAGACAAAATCTGCAGCATGACTCTGATTCATTGCAAAAGGATGCAGATGTAATATTCCCTTTTTTGCCGGGGCTTCTCGCACGCTAATTCACACGGCATCTCGGCGCTCCGAGTTTTACAGCTCTCCTGCTCTCTTTATTATTTTTTTTTTGGAGGGCTCTGACGCCCCTCGCTGACCCTTGGCCCCACGTCCTTTCTCCCAGCACCACCAAAATAAAGACACTAAGCCTCCCATCTCCAGCGTGCAAATAGGCAACGCTCCCCAATGTGCTAATTAGCCGAGTGTTTGGAAGTAAATAGGTAAGATTGGTGGTAATTTCCTGGCTGAAGGGGTAATTATTTGTTTCAAACAGGCTGCAAAATAACCCCCCCCGTAAGGTGAGATAGGAAACTAAATTCAAAAGAGGTTTCCTATTCCCACTAAGCAGGATTGAAAACTGGTTTGAAATTCCTTTTTTTATTTATAGTACATGGTATCCATGGAAACCTACAGAGGAGGTCATGGTAGCTAGGCCTCCGTTTCACCCTGCTCAGGGGATTACCGTTGCACAGTGGTACGCAGCCGTGTAAGAAAGTAGATTCACAATTCCCCGCAAACAGCCCCCCCCGCCAGCCCCCAGCCCCAGCCTTCCTGGAGGGAAGGAGAGCTTTTGGGAGGCTCATAAATCTGCTCCGAGATGGGAAAGTGATGGGAACTGTGCCTCCAGCGTCCCCCAGAAGCAGGAGGCTGCCGGGAGCAGGCCGGCTCCCCGCGGTACCCGGGCGCGATGCGCTGCGGGACCGAGCCGCTCGCGGCGCGGCAGCGGGAGCAGCGGGATACCCGCACTTCCCTTTCCTGGGCTCCCATCCCTGTGCACTTCCCTTTCCTGGGCTCCCATCCCTGTGCACTTCCCCTTTCCTGGGCTCCCATCCCTGTGCACTTCCCTTTCCTGGGCTCCCATCCCTGTGCACTTCCCCTTTCCTGGGCTCCCATCCCTGTGCACTTCCCCTTTCCTGGGCTCCCATCCCTGCTCCAAGCCCCGCGCGAAGGGGAGGAGCACCATGGCCAACTTTTCACTTGGCTGAACCAAGGGAGGGAAGCCCAAGCGCGGTCCAGATCCTGAATTCCCATTTGCCGGCAGGGATGTGCAGGCAGGGCGTCTGCTGCGTTCACCTTTCCCTGCTGTTCTCGGGAAAATCGCTGCTTCAGAGGGAGCAGGGAGAGCGTGGGCAGAGGGATGCCGCAGAAATGGCTGTGGTTTTTGGCCACGTCTCGGGGCCGTGGTGCTGGGCACGGCTCCCCCTCATGATTCCCTCATGATTCCAGCAGGGAAAAAAGGCTGCTCTTCGCCTTTGGGAGCTGTTTGTGCTCTCCCTTGGAGGAACCTTTTGCTGCTGCAGACAGGAGCGGCTTCCACCTCCAGCCTGGCTGCGTGTGATTTAGCGGGAGAGCGCGATCATTACTTTTTCTGCCGTGTGTAAAGCCCGGCTCCAGCCCGGCTGATGCTCCACCAACACCCGCGAGCAGCAGGAACGCGCAGCCAGCTCGCTCCCCCGTGCTGGCAGGGCCACGGCGCCGGGATGTTCCCGGGAAGGCAGAGGTGGAACGTGGAGCTGCTCCACAACCATTTTCCACCCAGCCCAGCCCGCCATCCCCTCCAGCTCCCCGCGCTCTGCCCCAGCCGCGCGCAGAGCGACATTCCGCCTGTGACCTTCACTAATTCGCTTTCCCTCTCCACGCCGCATTCCCTCAGCTCGCAGAAGGACTCGCTTTTTCACACAGCATAAAAATAGCCTGCGCAAGGCGTTGCCAGAGGAAGCTGCGGGGCCAGCAGCGCGCAGGCAGGCGGAGGGACCGGCTGTGCGCGGTCCCGGCCCCGCTCACGCCACTCCTCGCCCCGGCAGGGAGCTCCCAGCCCGGCCTCCCACCACCCAAACACCCTTGGCCTCCTTAACACCCCAGCTTCTTCCTGCGCCGCTGCCTTGCTCTGCGCTCGGTCTCGGATGTGGTGAAATTCAGACGGTGGAGGTCAGCAGCAGGGAAATGCTGCTGCATTAACCTTCCCCCTTCAACTGAATGGTTTTCCCCTCAGTTTAGGAAATTGAAGGCTGAAAGCACCAAATTTAGGTAAATTGCAAGGCAGATTTCTGAGGCTTTCTAATGAAAAAAATGATCCAAAAAATAGTTTCCATGTCCTTTATGGAAATTACTCTGGTTTGAATATCTGACAGCGGGAAATAGCACTGGAGCCACCACCATCATGCAAAACTGAACTCGTGGTACCAAACCGACATTATGTTACCATAAAACACCTCCAGCTCCTCCTCTCTTCACAACCCCTTACCTTGATTCCTCCTCTGCCGTCCCTCCAGCTGGCCTGTGCATGGCACCATGTGACCATGGCCACCCCCAGCCACTTGCTCAGCCTTTGTGCCAGTACTGTGGTGTTTTCCCATTTCCCATCACCGTCCCTAATCTGCCTGCCAGCCACCCCCCTGTTCTTCAGGTCCTTTCCTAGGCCTGCCCTTTGCCTGGGAGCATCTCATCTTCTGGGCAGGGCTTCAGCTGGCAAGGGAGGAAGCCTCCACCTGTGAAGTAACCTCTGGACACACCTCTTGGCTGATCTGAGGAGGTGAATTGCATCCTAGGAGAGTCCTTTTCTCTCTAGCACCGGCTGTAACTGCTGGAGACATCAAAAGGGAGGCAGAATGAGGCCAGCCGTGCTCTATCAAGTGACCAGCCAGTGCCATCATACGCCTCTGTGCTCCATGTCAGACTCATCTCCTCTCCCCTCCCTGCTGCAGGGAGCCACACCGCTCCCCAGCTCAGCACAAAACCCCATATGTCTTCCCTCACATTAAGTTCATCCCCACGGTTGGTGGTTTTCTAGTGCTCACCACAATTTCGTGCCTACCTTGACGCGTGCTATGCTATCGCCAATACAGTCAATCAATCTTGCCTCGGCCAACAAGCAGGAGAGAAGTAATGTTTTTCCTACTCCCCCAGCTCTCTTCTCCTCCCGATCTCCATCAGGCACTCAGCAAGTTCACAAGGGCAGCCCGCTCTCGGTTTCCTTGGTCACGCACAGCAGCTTGCCCTCCCAGAGTAATAAAAACAAATGACACGTTGCTGGTTGTTGTCAGAGACGTTGCTGGGCCCCTCAGTGGAGAGCAGATTTGGGGCAAAATGAGCATTTGCATTTTTAGGTTCCTTCCTGGGCAGGTGGAGGAGAAGTTGCCAGTAGATGAGGCTTGTCAGTGGATGTAATGCCAGAGTCAACTGAAAAGGATGAGCAATGAGGAATGCAGTCTTTTTCTGCTAATAGATGCCAGAGATGGGGAAATGATGCTGGAACTGATTATGTGGGAGCAAGCAAGACCCAGAAGTGCCTGTGCCAGGTATGATGACTGCCAGAGGGGGACAAGCCCCCATTCTGTACTGCTGCACCTGGCACTGAATTGAGTCACCCTGAAGTGTGGACATCAGTTCTAGAAGATGAAGAACAGATTAAACAGATTAAACCTCCCTTGTGGCTGGAGCCAAGATTTGCCCTGCTTCCATTTGCAGCATATATTAATTTCCTCCCAGTTCAGTGTCCTCTCCTTGTAGGTACATGGTGAAACACACTGCCACACACTCTTAACTGCATGGGAAGGAGGCCCCAGGCCCCCAGCAGAGCTGGAGCTTGGGAATTCAGGAGTTAGTCAGGCCAGGAGTGCGTCTTCCTTTAGCCCACATGTATCCCATAGTGATGATGACACTATTAAGCTGCCCCCCAACTCATGAGCCCTGCACCACCTGCCCTGCCAGCTCTGCATCACCTGGGATGAACAGGCTGTGCCAGCCCATGCACCCTGGGCAGCCAGCAGTGAGCAGCTCCGTGCCTCAAGGGCTTCATCTGCTTGCTGACTCAGACACCAGTCCCTGCTCCAGGACCTTCCAAAGACTGCAGGAGGGAAGGGCTCATGACACCTTTATTGCTGGCTTTGCCTCTCCCTTTTTTTCCTATTTTTATTAGCTGGGAGACAGCCCATCCATTTTATAACTCTGAATTCAAGGGTGATCAGATGGAAGTGGAGAGGGGCTCCTGCATGGGTGGATAAGCAGACATAAGGTCAAGGCACCTGAAGGAGAAGTTTCCAGCTTTCACAGCCCTAAAGATTGTCCCATAAAATTACTCATAAAATTAAAGTGGGGTTTGGGTTTCAAACTCCTAAGAAACTTGAAATAGTCATCAGTCAATTCTGGTATAAGGGAAGCCTCAAACCCCTGGTTATGGAAGCAGAGGTTAATGCTGAGCTGTAATGTCTGCTGGGGACACGATGGACACGGCAGTGCCCGGCTCAGCTCAGGGGTTATGGCTTAGGCAGTGGGTGATAAGTTGTTCTCACTATCACACGATGGATGTGAATTTCTTCACTCAAATTCTTCCAAATAAAATACAGAGCCACTTTCTCTGAGGCTTCCACAGGATTTATGAGGACTGGGTCCTCTCCAGTTTTCTTTCTGTAGCCAAGTGATGATTTAATTAATTGATGATCTAATTTCAGTCTGGAACTGAAGCTAACCTGCCAGTTTGTGAATTCGACCTTGGTACAGATTAACCATGGTGGCAGTTAGTGTTAGTTTAACCGTGTCCAGAAGAGCCTTGCTATGGTGATGCCTTCCCTGGACTTTGCTTTATAAAAATCTATGCACAGAAGGAGACAAGCCAAGTGTGAGGGACAGGGATTCAGGTGGCTCCAGGCATCTCGGAGATGGGGAAGCCCCTGGCTGTAGATGTCACTGTCATACCTATGGCAGCAAATGCCAGCTTTGAAGCAGGCAGGGGAGCTGATGTCACTGAAAAACAGCCCGGCAAAATTCGGGAAGGTTCCACTCGCTGGCAGTGACAAGGTCATGCAGCCGTGTGGGTGAGCAAGGGGTGGAGGGAGAGGCTGCTGGGGGAAGCCCCGGGGCAGCAGCGCCAGCGCTGTCCTGTGCTGTCACTGCCAGGAAAAAGGAAGCAGCTCCAGGGACGTGACCTCCTGTGCCTCACACGTGTCCCTGGTGCCAGCAAGCCCATGGAGCAGGGGTGTCTGTCTGCATGTGGTACAAGCCTCAGCACACACAGACCCACACACATCCTGTCACACCTGCACAGCTCCGTGCACTGTCCCTGCCACAGGCACATTCTGTGCCACACAGCCCGTGAACACACACACACGGTGTGTATTCCAGAGTACAAGGTACCTGCACACAACTTCCACATGCACACACATCCAGTGCACCTCTGGACATGTGAACACACACATGCCAAGCACGTGGGCTGCCCACCCTGTGCTCCCCACACACCCCCATAGCCCCACTCTTCTCACCATCACCCCTGGTGCTGCCCCAGGACCGTGGGCAGTCACTGGGCTGCTGCTCTCTGAATGCAGACCCACACTAGGGATTTCCCCGAGCTTCACACCAAGCACAGGACCCCACCAACCCACTCATCTCAGCCCCGCTTCACTAGGAACCTTCTGCCACTGCCCAGCAGCTCTCTCCATCTCAGGGTGGGAATACCTGGGACATTCCTGGTTGCCAGAAAACACGAGGCATTAGGCAGGGCAGCAGGACCTTTGTGAGCTGGGGTCACAGGGTCATGCCAGGCAGTGGGATGGAGGGGAGAGCTCAGAGCTATCATGGATCTGTGTGCACACCCACTGCCAGCAGGCCCAGCATCCTCACACACCCCTTCTTAGCAAGGGCCACCCCATGTGTGGGTCACCACTCCCTGCCAAACAAAACCAAGCTTTTGGTTCTCAGCACTGCCATGGCTCCTTGTGCAGACATGAGCCCTCCCAGCACCTCTTTTCCTGGTGGGTGGCGCACACCAGATGGGCTCTCACAGCCTGGGGAGATGAAAACCAAACTTTGGGATGGGGAGCAGGCCTGGGGAGGTGAACCAAGCTTTAGGATGGGGAGCAGGCCTGGGCAGATGAGCCAAGCTTTGGGACGGGGAGCTGAGACTGCTCCCCGCGAGCAGCCCCGTGTGGGCTGGCTGTGGCTCAGGGTGCTGCAGAAGAAGCCCATGGAGCAGGGGCTGGTGTGCACAGCCAGGAGGGAGGACGGCACAGCCTCGTTTTGCATAAGCCAAAGTGCAGATCCTCCGTGCCTGCCGCAGGGGCTCGGTCCCGCGTGGCCGGGGAGCTGCCCGCGGGCTCGGGGCGAGCATCCTCCCGGGCACCGCGCTGAGAAGGTGAAACCAGCCGAGCTGCAGATCGCCGCTGGGGCGGGGGGGATGGCTGCAGGCTAATAATATTCCGTGTCTCATTATGCCGCGTATTAAGCTGAAATTTGCAGATGCTCTAATCACCACGAGGCATTCTGCGCACACAGCCTCCCTCCAGCCCGGCAGCGCTGTGCAAACACCGGAGGAGAAGCCCTGCTAACCATCCTGCCACATGGTGTCCTGGAATCTTTACAGACCATTTCACCTTCACAAATAGCCTTGGAATGTCTGTGCATCGACAGCCCCTGCGGTAGCCAGATAGGCTCAGCCGCCTCCTCTGCAGCTCCCCGGGCCCCTCTTAAGCTTTTTCCCATCACACCATGCAGATGCGAGGCTCCGGAATTTACACCGGGGCTGGGTAAAGCACCTCACGTCGAATGTGATCTGCGCCCCAGGCTCGCAGGAAACGTGAACTGTATTTTATAGAGGTTGAGGAAAGCTCCTGCCTGAATTGCTTTAAATTTTCCCCCTGTTTTTCTCTCTCCCTTTTTTTTTTTTAATGATTTTCTTTTCTTTTCCTAGATCACTGCCCTTTGCCCTCCCGCGATCAAAGGGGGCATGCATTCAAGTGCCGTGGGAATACTCACTCTGTGTATTCTGGGCAATCTCACGAGAAAAGCTGCTTTTTCCCCTGAGGTAGGGAAACACTGATGGACTGGGGTGTGGGAAGGAGGGCTGTGAAGCCTGAGGGTTCCCTGTGCATGGGAAAGCAGGAGAGAGGAGCAGCATGGGAAGGGTTAACCAGAGACTGTCCTTGCTGTTTTTTCCAGGCCTGGCTGCACCAGATCCTTCCATTTCTCTTGGCAGGGATTGAAACCGTGGGGCTGAGCTAAACACATGAGCCTGGAGAGTCCCTGTGCTCCGACAGTGAGCAGGACCCTGAGCGAGATGCTGCAGCTCATTAGCAAGGCAGCAGCTCGTCCGGGGCATGCAGGTGTCAGGCAGGCAGCAACAACAGCAAAACAGAGACAAGGAGGCAGAAACACAGCGAGATGGGGAGAGATGGGCAGCATTTGCTGCTCTGGGCATGCACATGTACACCCACATGCACACGCACACCCATGGTTACTACAAGTAGTAGTGCAGAAGGAAACCAGGCCTGCTCTCTGTGTAGGGTTTGGTAATTGGGCTCATCCCCCATGCTTGGTGTTGGTTTGGGCCGCCACCTTGCCTCTCAGTTCATATGGCATTTGGCAGCTTTTCCTTGCTGGGGGTTTGTGGCCTCCCTCACCCATCATCCCACCCTGGAGGGGTGATTTGGAACGCTCAGGGAATCCCAAGCGAAGCCATGCGCTGCCCTCCTCTGGGCTGGCAATGTGGGGTGACCCAGGGAGGCCTCTGACCTGGGAAAAGGGCTGGGAATCGTTTCCTGAACGAGCACAATGGCTCCTGTGCTGAGGCTCGGCCGGCTCGGCGCTCACAGTTGCCCAGGCGACTGCTCCTGGAAAAGCGCGCACGGCCGTAGGGCCGCGCTGCTGGCCCGGCGGCTCCGGCCCTGCTCGCCCCGGCGGGCCAGGGCTGCCCTGCAGCACCCCCTGCTCACTCCCCCTGAGACAGGGCCAGCGCCTGCCGCTGCCGCCACTGCCCGAGCTCCTGGCCCGTGCAGGTGCCCAGAATCCAGACCCACATCTGCCACTCCCAAAAACAATCCTGACCCCCCCTTCCCATGGATTGATCAGGGTTAGTGTGGGCTGCTGCCTCCACTGCACTGCTGTGGGGCTGTGATTGCTTTGGTGTTGGTCTGTCCTTCACCCAGGACATGTTTTTTTCCAGGTAGACTCCGAGCTGGATTTTCAGCTGTGAAAATTTCATTTCTGTTCTGTGATTTTCAGCTGCTTGGCCAAGGATTCCTGTAGCAATGACAGGGAAGCAGGAATACTCCTGGGCAGAGACCCTGGAGGAGCAGCAGAAGGATTCAGGATCCTGTGAAAATCCATGCAGGCATCCTCCAAGAGGTGTCCCAGGTGCTGGCTCTCCCAACATCCCAGCCCAGTGTGTCACATGTCACCTGACTGTGTTCAGACACAGCCCCAAAGAGCAGCTGGTTCATGTCTTCCCAGAGAAACAACCTCGTGTCCTGTGGGCAGGACCCATGGATGGGAGCACCTCTGGGATGGGGACTCAGCTCCCCTGACACACATCACACACCCACCCAGCCTGGCCCTCGAGGATCTGGCCAAACACCCTGCAGCCTCCTTTTGCTGAGGCAGGGCTGCCCTGTGTGTTTTGTCCCATGGTTGGTGTTGACATTGCAAAGCAAGAAAGGAGACCCTGAGCTCTTGGTCTGGGTTCCAGCTGGTGCCTCTGTGACCACAGAATGGAATCACTGCTTTTTGCACAGTGAGCTCAACATCCTTCAGGCAGGGTCTGGGGTGCCCTTACAGCTGGGCACGGCCACTGGGGTGGACCTGTGCTAAGCTGAGGATGGAAACTTAGAATCATGGAATATCCTGAGCCAGAGGGAACCCATCAGGATCATTGAGTCGAATTCCTGGTGCTGCACAGACACCCCAACAATCCCACCCTGTGCCTGAGAGCATTGGTCAAATGTTCCTTGAGCTCTGGCAGCCCTGGGGCTATGGCCATTCTCTGGGGAGCCTGGTCATTGCCCCACCACCCTCTGGGGAAGAACCTTTTCCTGATATCCACACTAAATCCCCTTGACACAGCTCCAGCCATTCCCTTGAGAGCTGTCCCTGTGCACAGTTCCCTGGTCCCAGGGAGCAGAGATTGGAGCTGCCCCTCAGGAGGAGCTGCAGCCCCTGGGGAGGTCTGACCTCAGCCTCCTCTCCTCTAGGCTTCTCTAGTTTCACCTGCCCTCTCTGTGCCAGCCACCTTGGCCCTGAATGTCATCTCTCCTTGGGCATGTCCCTGCTCCCCAGCCATGTCCTCTCCAGCCAGTGCATCCACAGATTTCTCCATGGCAGGGCACAGCCAGGACTGTGCCAGAGCAGCAGCCCCGGCATCCATGCAGATCATGATTTGGGAGCAGATCCAGAGACCGGTGTGTTCCAGCTTGGACACCCTCAATCCAACATCCACTCTGCAAAAATGCACCCCACAGGAGGAAGAAAACAAAAGCAGGGATTATTTAAAGGGAGGACAACCTCCTCCTGTGGGATTTTGTCCTTGGCCAGAGGAGGAATCACCTACTGCAGGAGTTTGATTGGGGTAAGTAATAGGCCTCCTTAAGCTGAGGTGACACCTCCTATGAATGCTGCATTCAGCAGGGGACAGGCCATATGCAGAAATCAACAGGGACCTGGGACACACTGGCAGCTCTTTAAAAGATTGTTAATAATGTGCTGTTCACGTTCCTCGGAGACTGCTGCCATGATCTGCCAGCAACAGAGGCTGCAGTCCTGATGGGTGTAACTCCTGCCGTGGCAGAGCCCTCGCCTGGCACCAGGCATCAGCCCAACCTGACCTTCCCTGGCCATGACCAGCAGCACTGTGGAGAGGAACACAGTCCTGTGGCAGGGACCTCGCTGATCCAGGTGGCCCAGGGCAGGGGAGAACCTCAGGCTTTGCACTCAAGCCCTGGTGGACTGAGGGAGCCTCTGAGAAGGGCTGGTGGCTCCCAGCATGGACCCAGTCCTCAAAAACAGGAGGGGTTTTGGGAGGGTGATGAGATGCTGCCCCAGATCTGGCAGGGAAGGGGAGGTAAGAGTGGACCTGCAGCTAATGGGGCCAAGAGAGAGGACAGTCCCTGGAGAGCAGCACAGCTGTGGGACAGCTGGGGGGACACGCATCCACCACTGCAGACATTTCTCACACTGCAGCTCACGAGCCAGCATTTCCCTGCTCGTCCCCGAGCCTGAGCAAACAAGGTCCAGGTCAGAGTGGTACAAGGGAGAGGGACATGGAAAATCATTGCAACTGCCACGTTTCTGTGCAATCCATATCCAAGCTGGCCTCAGCCTGGGCCCATCAGCTCCCAGCACTGGGCACAGGAATGAAGGAAAGAGCATGGAGTTTTCCCCCTTTCCTGTAGGCAGGGATCAAAATGTGTCAGGCTGGAATTCTCCCAAGAGCAGCTCCCTCCTGGGCTTCGCTGCTGCTTCCTGTTCTCGGGGGCAGGAAATACCAAGCAAACAGCTCCGTGCATGACTTCAAAACTTCCACTTCCAGCACCGCTGCAAGATGAGGATGGAGCAGGCTGGATGATGGGAGCAGCCTGCTCAGAGGCTTTGCTCCCATGGACCATCCCCCCTCCATCTCTCCTCTGCCCTTTGGGAAGACAGGTCCCAGGAACAGCTTCTTCCAACCCTTAGTGCCAGGTTCAGGACCTGCACTGAGCTCCTGGGCCATCAGTCCTGGTTGGTTCCATTTGCTTCTGCTCTCTGCCTCCACTCAGAGCCAGGCAAACCGAGGAATTAATAACTGCACAGAAAATGAGACTGCGCTCTGCAGTGTGAGGCCGCTGTGCTGATCCCTCATGGGCATGGCTGGCCAGCACAGCACAAGAGCCTCTGCAGTCCCCTTATTGCTGCCATCATGAAAAATCCATGGGCTGCTCCCCTTCTGCAGTAGAGAACAGCCTGGAGGGGGGAGCGGCATTTTCCTGTCTCCATTCTGATTTTCAAGGGTTGGTTCAGCCTGTCCTGCTGTGCCAGGAGCTGCACAACAGCACAACAGTCAGTGGATGAAACAGGGCTGTTTCCCCCACTTGGCTGGATAGAAATAACAAGGCAGTGCCTGACCAGGCTCTAACAGAGTTTCCAACTGGTCTGTTGATTGCCCAGCAGATCGTTAGACCAGGCAGCAAGGAGCAAAACTGGGATGGGAGCTGATGGCTCAGAGCGGGGTCCACCCTGGGGTTCTTCAGCTCCAAGCCCCAGCTGCTCCAGGCTTCAGGAGAGGCTCTGCTGTCTGACTGGCAGATCTCACTGGGGCAAAAGTGTCCTGGAGGTTCCTGCACCTTTGGATCCTACATCCCTTGCATCTTACGTCTTTGTCCCCAAGAGACACTCGAGGGCACTGCTGATCCCTGCCAACACCTCTCCCTGAGCTCCCATGGGATGCAGGAGCTGGCAGGACACCCCAGGTGAGTGCAGAGCCCAGGGGTGCCCGGCACAAGCTGAGCCTGGCAGGGGAGGTCACTGCCTGGTTCTCCTCCCGTGAGCTGCCCGCGCAGCTCAGCATCTCCGCTCTTGGCCCGGCTACGGATGGAGCCAGCTGCTCCTGGCGCCGCCGCTCGTCTCTGCCAGGCGCGGAGCCATCTGCCTGGCAGGGCCAGCCACACCTGCTGGGAAGGAGACAGAAGCTGGGCAACCTCCCCGCCTTTGCGGCTTTCCGGCTGGCGGCATCACACGGCGGCTCCAGGCGGGCTCGTGTGTTTGCACAAAGGGAAGGGAGATAAGGGGAGGCTCCTTCCCACCGCCCCCGGAGCCCAGCCGTGCTGGGCACCTCACGGGGAGAGCAGGGACCCACGTGGAACCTGAACGGAGCCGTGGGACACTCCCTGGGCCAGGCAGGGGTGGGGTGTGTCCCTGAACCCTCTGCAGGGTGTCCCAGAGCCATCCCCATCCCCAGCACCGAGCTGGGTCTGCTGCCAGCGTCCAGCACAGGCGTCAGCCAGGACCAGGAGCAGCTACTTCTTCCCCCAGGTGGGCAAAGGGTCCCTTGCTCCCAGGAGGGCAGAGGGGTCAGAGGAGGCACACTCAAACATCTCACGGCAGTGAGGATATTTCCTCTCCCCAGTCAGGGCTGGAGACCTGCCTGGGTGTTGTTCAGGGTCCACCACTGTGGCTGCTGCTGTGAGGGAAAGGAACAGAGAGGACTTAATAGCTTTGTCCTCCCCAGTGACTCCACCTCATCCTGCTCCTCTGCATCAGGAACTGCAGGAGCCAGGGGTGTGCCAGGTGCTGGTGCCAGGCTGGGGCTGCTTCTCCAGCTCCTGGTGAAACGAGGCCAGGTAGTACCATGGCACTGAGGGTGCAGGGTGCTGCCACCAGCCCCCACACCTCAGCCCCACTGCCAGGAGCAGCATCAGTTAGGTGTTGGGATGGAAAATTCCTTCCAGTCCAGGGGAGCTGAGGGTAACCTGGCCTCTGGGGTAGCAAAGCTGGGTAGCAGGACAGGCAGAAACAATGGAGAGCATTTCCAGGTGCCCCATTGCTGAACATCCTGCAAGAGACTTTTCTGCCCTGCCCGGTTTCCCTTCAGTAGGATGAGGAGACTGACGGGCATCACAGTGGTGCTTCCCCAGCCTGGCTGGTGTCTCCCATCCCAGGGCAGCCACAGCTGCTCTGCCACTCCTGAGTATCACAGCTGGCAACCCCTGCTGCTGCCACTGAGCCCCAGACCAGCCTGGAGAGCTTTTTCCAGCCCCAACAAGGCCACGTCACATTGGATCTTTGTTCACCATCCAGCCACGGCAGGGAAGTGAGCTCTGCTTTTGAGGGGTTGGGAACAAAGGAAAATCACCCTCAGGCTGTGGGAAGATCTCCTTACCCAAACCTCCAGCCCCAGCAGCAATCCTGGGTACCCACAGCTCAGAGGTGTCTGCAGGAAGCATCCTGCAGAGACAAGTGTGTCTCCTCAGGACTGACCTGGCTGACAGAGCAGCACATGGAGGTAAAAAAGGTCTGCCTGGATGGTTTGGTCTGGCTTTAGTGGATTGAGGATCTCTGGCCCTGCCTGTCTTGAGCTTCACCATCCTCAGGAGCAGTAGCAGCCTGCTGAGGTGGCTGCAGCTTTGCTCCACACACAAAGGCCCAGGCTGGCTGTGGGGAGCACTGTAAGCACTGTTAGTCCAGCAGACGTGGGGGTGCCAGGGCAGCAGCCTGCCCAGTCTGGGATATGGGGATCACTGCCATCCGAGCCAGTGCCGTGCCTCTGCGTGAGGCAGAGGTGCTCTCAGGACATGATGCCTCCAGCCTGGTGCTCCTGGTGACCTTGAGGAAGGTGAATTGCCTCCTGACATCCTGTGCTGAGGTCTGTGCCTGGCAGAGCAGGCAGAGGGTGGCAGTGGACACGGCTCACATGCTGGCAACACCACAAGGATGCTGGGGATGAGCAGCAGGTTCCATGGCACCCCCTGTGCCCCAGGTCCCCTGGCCACAGTCCTGGCCAGCTGACACCCCACAGAGCTCAATGCTGGTCATGGGTCTGCTCATGCACACAGTGCTGCTGGCTGCAGGAGAGGAACGGAGAGGTCACAGTGAGGATCCAGCTGCCCTGGGGAGCACCCAGCATCCCAGCTGGGCTTTGATATGGCACAGAAAGCTGACAGGCAGCAGCACTCAGGGACTTAGCAGCAGCTCCTGAATGCTGTGTGAGCTCTCCAAGGGATGCTGACCCCAGCTGGGATCCTGCTAAATCCCAACATTCTCACTCAACCCACCCAGAGGCTGCTCCCCACCATCCCACCCAGTCCAGCACCAGCTCCAGCCTGCAGCAGAGGTCTCAGGCTGGGTTTTGCACATCCCCGGGGCTTCCTTATTCCATGGGCACCCTACAACAATTCCTGAGAGACAGTGCCACCTCCACGTCTGCTGACACCCACCCCAGATGGGTCCTACTGAATTTTACAAACCTCTTCCTGCACCAGCTTAGGCAAATTTTGCTCCAAGAGGTCTCTACGACCTTGACCTGGAGTAACTTCATGGTGGTGGCTGCAGGAGGGGACATGAGCTCAGCATCTGCCTGATGGGAAAAAAACACACACAGCAACCTCTCTCCTTCCTTTCCTCTCTCTCTGCCATCCATTTGGTGGGCAGTGCGGCCCCGCTGCAGTTTTATCTTGGTTCTTTAAAAGGCTCCCTGGCTGACATACACACCGTATGGGAGCAGTCAGCCGAGGAGAGCTGTAAATCTCCCAAGGCCTCATCTTGCAGGGCACATTAGCTGTTTTAAACTTGTCAGCCTTCAGCGATGGAAATTGACTGTTCAAAGCCCTTCTTCCCTCGGCATCCTGCTCCATTTTACACCATGGAGAAGGTGCTGCATCCCCGGTGTGTTGGAGAAAAGGGGATGTGTGTCCCCCCACCTGTCTCCTCAGGGACTGTGGATGCTTTAAGGATGTTTTTTGAGGTCCCACCAGGAATATCAATGCCTCCAAGCCTTCTCCTTCCTTTCTGTCTCCTGTGATTCTGCCCCCACCTGGAATTAAGGATGGGGATGCATAACCTCACGAAGCGTGCCCGTCCACACGAGCTGGCTTTCCCATGTCCATCCATGCAGGACGGCTCCAGATCCAGTCTGAGTGAGGAAGGTTTATGAAAATCAAGCCCCGCTTGCAGGCGTGCTGGTGGGATTCATTGCAGCACCGTGTGTGTGACTGTGAGCTCCAGCGCCCAGCACAGCCTCGCACGCAAAGCCCGGGGACAGCTCTGTGCCCACCTGGAGACGATGCCCCCGCCGTCACTGCCCTTGCGCTGCCTCTGCCGGCACCACCAGCTCGCCAGCCGAGTCGGGAGCACAGAGCGTGGGGGTTTCGAGGAGGAAAAGCTCTGCTTGAACAGCTCACCCCGAGGCCAACTCCCACACGGGCATCTTCTCCAAAGGTCAAGGGACCCGACCCGCTCACCCAGCCTGGGCATCCCACAGATGCGCCGTGGAGCCAGCGCCGGGTGGGCGCCCACCTCGCCCGTCCCAGCGAGCACACAGCTCCTCTGAGCACGGCGATCCCTCTCCATCCTGCCGGGTGTGTGCTTCATCCCGACAGATGCTCTCTAGCCCTTGTGTGGGACACGGAGAGGAGACCCTGGAGCAGGCACAGCCCCTCACCCCTTTCCCCTGGGACAAACCCCGCGCTGTGCCTGGCTTCCATCCCCCGAGGAGCCCACTGGGGTGTCTGCGGAGCCGCTTCACCCCGGGGAACGCGGCCACCCCGGAGCAGCCCCCGCGGCCGCCGGCGAGCGGCAGCTGCGCCGTGTCTGCCGAGGGAACGTGACAGGCGCGCTCGGCCCCGCATCAGCCGCGGGTCCCTGACCCTGCGTGCTCGGGGTCAGCGCGGCCGTGCCGGCGGAGCGAGGCGGGCCCGGAGCCGCTGCTGGCGCGGGGTGATTAGCGGCGGTGCGAGCCCTGCGTCAGAGCCCCGCTCCCCCCGCCCGCCGCTGATCCTCTCCTTGGATACAGGAGGCAGGGGGAAGCGGGCCAGGTGGGAGGGGGCATCTGGGCCGGGAGCGCGGGGGCCCTGGCGCGGCGCACGGCGTGATCCGTCGCAGGCGCAAAATAGTTGCCCCCGAATTAGCGGAGCGGCGGTGACGCACCGCGCTCGCAGCCGGCGGCGAGGAGGGGGAGGACGGCGGTGTCAGCGGGCAGCCAAGCCGCGGCAGCGGGCAGCCCCGCGGCCGCCCGTGGGGACAGGGTGCCGGGAGGGCACAGAAGGGGCCCGGCCCGCAGCTGCCGGCGCGGCCGTGCCCCCCGCGGCACCCCCGGCACGGCTCGCAGCCGCGCGCTCCCCGCCGCGTCCGTCTGTGGCGGTGCCCAGAAATAATCTGGCAGCGAAGCAGAGCCAGAGCCGCGTCCACCCACCGCTCCACGTGAGCGATGGGGAGCGGAGAGGGCGAGAGGAGCCAGCTGGGCCCCTCTCCGGCGCTGCGGCCCTCTGATAACGCTGCATTTGGGTCCTGCGGACCGGCGACAAGAGGGGTGCCAGCGTGGGAGGGGGGATTTAAGCTCTCTATCACCTGCAGGGCAGTGCTTCCTTGGGGACCCTGCCAGCCCACCTCCCGCGGGCAGCAGAGAGGCTCCGGCAGCAGGGAGGGCACGCAGGCACCCCGTGCCCCCGGCGGGTCCTGCCGCCCGTGCCGGCCGCACCCCGGCTGTCGGGACAGCGTTCAGAGCTGATTTGCAGATCGCTGTCCGTGGCAGGGGCTCCAGCCCGGCTGGGACCGACGGCTCCGTTATTGTGGCGGAAGCATAAACGTGTCGGAAATTGCCTGAATGAGCCATGTGCCATGAACAGGTTTATGGATTATGGGATGCAGAGCCCTTTCAGGAGCAGGCAGCTCACAATCCAGTTAGACAGCTCCAGCCCCAGTCATTCCTCTTTGGAGGATGAAAGCTCATTGGGTACAACGGACAAAATCCAAGTGCATCCCCCGTGTGGGAAGGATCCATCCCAGTAAGCCCATCCTGCCTTCCCAGCTGCTGCCACCTCCTCACCTAATTTTTTGCTTCCTTGGGAAAAAATTCTCCTTGTCTTCCCCAGAAGATACTATCCCTGAGGATGTGAGGAGGGGGATGTTCCACTTTTGTGTCTAAATTGCATAACGAGGACTTTGGGCAAAATCCCGTGTCCCACAGGACTGTCCTTAGCTTGGATTTGGAATTAAAACTCACCAGCTGTCCTGCCTCAGCCCCAGGCTGACCAGGTCCAGGGTCATATCCTGCAGCAGCTCTAACAGGCTGCCAACAGGGACCTGAGGGCTGGATTAGCTCTTACTGGGTTTTCTGTACATGCATTGATCTGACCACTTTTTTTGGTCCATTTTAGTTTTGGGGTTTCCTGCATCAAAGCATTCCTTAGCTTCTTCCTAGAGATTCATTAGGACTGAAAGGCGCTGGGTGACCGTGGCCAGCCTGATGCCCTTGGCTGGGCTCTCCTCCCAGCCTGTGGCCTCCCAGCCTGGATGGACCAGAGCCCTTCCCAGTGATTTTGTGGGGGAGTGGGGTGTCACACCACGGTCTGGAGACCATCACCATGGGCAGCAGCAGGTCTGGAGGGGCCCTGGCTCAACGTACAACCCCACTCTGCACCCCTGCAAGAGCTCCAGCTTTTAAAAGGGGTTTATTAATGTCCACCGACATCTCGGAGCAGCCGGCACCAGGCAGGAGCGAGCCGGGAAGAGAGACAAAGAAAAAGCCAGCAGCGGTGGGGAAGGGCCGGGCTCGCCTCCCTGCACAAGCGCTTTTCCTCAGCCGAGCAGCGAGAAAGCAAAACTGCGAAGTGCCTAAAATTAGAGCTGCCAAACCCCAGCTGGGGAAGCCTGGAAAGATCCCCAGGCCCTGGAGCCTTGGGCGAGCTGCATAAAAGGCAGCGGAGGGGAAGGAAAGGGAGCTTGGGGACCGCGGCAAGTAGAGCGAGGCACAGAGGGAGCGGGGAGCGGATGGCTGCCTCCCCCCGCCCGCATCCCGCCGCCGCTCCGACTCGCCCGCCTGTGCCGGATGCTCGCCCCGCGCCGCAGCCCCGCGGGGCCCGGCGCTCTGATATCCCTCTCAGGGTGCCTCTTTGGGGACGCAGCTGTGCTGGTGCAGTGGGAGCAGGGTTCATACGCTCCCAGAACTGCCAGCACCCCCCAGTCAGACATCCCAGCTTGTCCGTCTTGCCAGAAGACCCACAGACCTCACGCTGGTGCCTGGAGAGCTCCATGCACTTGGGGATGGCTCCTTCAGCCCGGGGGCTGGAAAATAAATACCTGGGCCATTCTTCAGCGAGGTTCCCAGCCCCACAGGGAACCTCCCCTGCCTTGCACCTGGCCACAAAGCCTGCTGAGCTTCTGAAGGGGCCAGCATATCTGAGGAGGCCAGAAGCTGCATGTCCTGGGCCACCAGTGCCCTCACAGAAACTTGGGCACCCATCCCCACCCAGAAAACCAGGACAGCAACTCTTTGACCCCCAGACACAATTACCCACCCCAGTGTGTCTTCCTGCCCAGGATGACACAATCAGGGAGTGAAAAGCATCAGTTAAGATGAGAGGAGTTCCATACACCAATCCTTAGCATCCCCCAGGCCAGCTCCTTCCACAGAGGTGACTGAAGACATGGGCAGGACCAGTCCCACCAGCATCCCAAGGCTCCTCTGGATTCACAGAGCACCATCCTGGCCCTAACAGTGTGGGTGGCAGAGCCACCAGCCACACACCAAATCGATATCTAAAACCAGGAAAATCAGCAGCTCCACAGACAGGCAGTGACTCTGCACTGGATTTGGCTCTCCAGCTCCTATTTGTCATGATCAAAGTGACTGAGGTTTAGTGCCAGCTTCACTAAGATCAGGAGATGCTGTAAAATGGCTGAGTCAAGGGCAGGTCTGGATCCTTTCTCTCAGTAACTGCAAAATCCCCAAAGGCAGCCCAGCACCTTCAAGGGAGCAGTCCCCAACTTCTCCAGGGCTGGGACTGCATTCCAAGCAGTTCACAATCAGACCCTGGCCAATTAATTTGAGGTAAATCAGCCTCTGTTGGACATTTGTCCATTACTTGTGTTGGGTACATGCAAAATGACCCAAGGAGGAGGCAGACATGTGGGACAGGAACTGTAGAGAAAAAGCGGATTCATGCCAGAGATTGTCTGGGAGTGGCTCACCCTGAGGTCATAGAAAGATGGAATATCCTGCAATCCCACCCTGTGCCTGAGAGCATTGTCCAAAGACTTCTTGGGCTCTGGAAGTCAACCATTCCCTGGGGAGCCTGGTCAGTGCCCGACCACCCTCTGGAGGAAGAACCTTTTCCTGGCATCCAAGCTAAACCTCCACAGTCACAGCTCCAGCTGTTCCCTTCGGTCCCATCCTGGGTCACGAGAGATCAGGAATTGGACCCTGGCTCTCCCCCTGGCAACCTTCATTCCCAACATGAGAGTGGGTGTGAGCTGTGGCAGACCAGGGACAGCGTCCTGGCTCTGCTCTGCCACTCCTGCCTCTGGTGTGTCTGGCACAGTGGGACGTGCACCCAACAGGAATGGGGTTGGGATGGGAGAGAAACAGGTGACTGAGGGGGACTGGTCAGGCCCAGAGGACTGCACAAGATTGGTCACTGGGAGACGCAGACAGTGACAGAGCTGTTGCCAGAGGGACGATAGGATTGGACAGGACAAGCATGATATGGCCAGGAGATGATGGAATGTGGGATGGCATGGGAGAGGACCATTGGGACTGAACAAAGAGAATGGGGTTGGCTGGGATGGGATCAGGAGGGATAAAAAAGAGGGGGAAGGATGGGACAGAATAAAACAGAAGGGATGAGATGGGATGCAATAGGATAAAACAGGGAATGGGATGGGATGGGATGGGATGGGATGGGATGGGATGGGATGGGAT
>QUSF01000017.1:14573593-14592936 GCA_003676055.1 Chloebia gouldiae | reverse complement strand
GGGATGGGATGGGATGGGATGGGATGGGATGGGATGGGATGGGATGGACAAGGTGAAAGAGACAAGAAATCCTCCTGGGAGCCATCTCCCCGTGGCCACTGGGATGGCCCAGCAGTGCCTCCTGCTTGGAGCAGCTCCAGCCCAGCCTGTGCTGGCCCAGTGTCCCCGGCCGTGCCCTCGGTGCCCCGCTGGGCGCGGTGCCGCGGGCGGGAGCCACGTGCGAGGCCCGGCACAGGCGGCTCCGCTTTCCCGTGGTGAAGCGAATTGCTCCCTGGAGCGTGAGATCTGATTAGATTCGTGACACACACCGCAGCGTGGCAACAACACCACGGCCAGGACCACGGTGTGTGCCCCGCACCCGACCCAGGCACAGCAGGAGGGGCAGGAACAGCTCGGGGAGGGCGCAGCCGGGCATGCTCCGGGATGTGTCCAGCCTCAGACACGGGACAGGGTCAGGGCTGGCTGCCAGTGAGCCTGGGTGATGAGCGGGGCTCTGCTGCACGTCCCCTGGGGCAGCCACCAGCCCTGGGGACTGCAGGAAGGATGGAGGGAGGGTCCGAGGTTCCCTCACCCTGGCTCACCCTGGTGGATGTTACCCCATCCCTACCTGAGGGCCGCAGAAGGGGTGAAGGGAGATTTGGAGGTTTCCTCACCCCAATGGGTGATTACCCCTTTCCTAACTCCTGATGGATGTGAAATGTTGCTCTCCCAGATCTAGCTGGCGAGGCAGCTGCAGAGCAAACCCACCAGGGCAGCAGCTCACCGAGCCTTGGAGAGCCCCAGGCAGATGGGGGTCAGGGGAGCTGCCCAGCCAGGAGAGGATGTGTCTTCAAAGGACTCTCAAGGCAACAAACAGTACCTGCTTTGCAGTTTACCCTTCACATTTGCTGCCTTGAATGGCTCCTGAGCAATGTCTGCCTCTTCATTTGAGATCTTTCAGCAGCTGTCTGATAGAGAAGACCTTTATCTCGCCTCTCCCGGGCTCCCATCCAACACCAGTCTCTGGAGGTGAGGAAGAAGGGGAAAAAAACCAGAATTCACTCCTGACCGAGAGTCTCACCTAATCCACCGCATGTGGAAAATTACTGCCACCACACAGTGCCCAGCCTGGCCCCCTTCCCACCCACGCCAGCCAGTGACTGCTCCCAAGGCTTTTGTGCCTGGGTTTTTTTCTCTCCTCTTCCTGCTGGGAGAATGGGAACTTCAGCGTTTGGACAAACCCTTGAGAAAACAGCTTCACACGTGCTCGGGGCACTGAGTCGGTTTTTATTTAATTTTGTCTCATCCTGAGACGGATTTGCCTGGAATCACTGTGCAGGCTGTGAAAGCCCCCCCAGCCCCCCAGCACACTGCCCAGACCAGGGGCCATTCGTGCCAGTAGCTTTGCTGGGAACCTCTTAAGCTGTGCCAGCACTGCAGGCTGTGGCACCAAGCTTTGCCCCTCCCAGCATGAATCCAGCCTGGCAGTGCCACCACGTCCCACTCAGCCCTGGCCACCTCACAGCCACATTCCACCCCTGAGGAGATGATGTGAAAAAGCTCTCCAGGATGGTGTTGAGCTTCAGGAGAGGTCACCTCACTCCTCTGCTCAATCCAGGCACAATAAAGTGAGGAGTCACGTCTGTCGCCCCAAGATATCTGCACGGGGACCTCTAGAAATGAAGGTTGCCCACCCTGGGTTGCTCCTGCACAGCCAGAGAGACAAAGACACTGCCAAGCTTCCTCTGAGACCTGCAGCATGTCCTTCAGCATCCCATTGTACCCTGGGATCCACTGAAAGGGTTTTCAGGCACTAGAACAGGCTGACCTGGGAAATGGTGGAGTCACCATGCCTGAAAGTGTGTAAAAAATGCATAGATGCAGCACCTGGAGATACAGTTTGGTGATGGCCTTGACACTGCTGGATGAATGGCTGGATTTCATGATCCTAGGGGCTTTTTAAACCTTAATGAATCCATGAGTTCACTGCTTGGGCCTTTGCTGGCCCCAGGGAATGAAGGCACCAGGCTGCGTTTGTGCTGTCCAGAGGGGTTGTGCCATCAGCATCTTCTCTTGTCCCCAGCACATGCAACTGCCTGTTCCTATGACATACTCACCAGTCCTGGAATTGGGATTAAAGACACACAGCTACAGAGTTCCTTCCCATTTGGGTGCTCTGGACAGAGCTTTGCCTGAAGGAGGAGGTGCACAAAGCTTCACACCCTGTTGACTGGAAAGAAAGGATTGTTCTCCCTAGATCACAGTTGGGGAAGTTGAGTCACAGGGCAGTAAATCTCAGAGCTCAGAGAAAGGTGGTTTGGCTAAGTTTTTCTTGCCTGTGAATAGCAGGCAGAAGGAAACAGAAATACAAATTGTTTCCTATGACAAATAAACCCCCAAGAGCCACACATTTTACCTCCTGTATTCTCTTTTCACACCATCCAATGGTCAGTTCAGACCGAGGCATTGCAACCCCTGTGCCATGTGCAACCCCAAACTCCTCCTCATCACTCTGGGATTGGTTGGATAAATCACAGGGAATTTGCTTTCTTCATTCCTCAAATTATTTTGGAGCTACAAAGCACTTCCAGCACAGCTGCCAAGCTCAACCTGTGTGATCTTGCCCAGGGGCACTGAGATCTGAGCCCTGGGGACACTCAGGGATCGATCGGAGGCCTGGACACACTCTGTGGTCACACCCCCTGGCAGAGCTGATGGCCCTCACCTCACCTGGGAGCTGGGGAGGGAAATGGAGAGACCAGGGTGCAAACCCATTCTCCAGTGGGCAAAGGCCATAGCTGCCCATGTACATGGTGACTGTACAAATAAAGCTGCAGCACCACCGCAGTGCTGCTGGTGCCAGGAATTTATGGTCCAACTGCACCTGAAGTCCCTGCCCAGGCCCAGGAGAGGGGAGGCAGCTGCAGCCTGGCTGCCTGGGTGGAGAGGAGGGAAAAAGCCCTGCTGCTTTGGGCAAATAGAGCAGTGGGAGGCTGGGTTCGTGCTCGGGTGGGTCAGTGTGGTGCTCCCCAGCAGAGTGCTTTGGGAAAACCAACCCCTTCCACAGCGTCCTGCCACCAGCACAGGCAGCCCCAGGGGGGACATGGCACAGGACCAGCCCACACATCACCAGGAGTCAGCTGCCATCACTGGCAGGATGCTCAGAGCTCTGTGGACTAGCTGGAATAATCTTTTGCTGAGATGGGATGCTGGATAGCATTTTCTGAAGTGTCTTCAGGATTTAAGGGTCCGGTTCTGCGAAGGAATGGAAATTGCAGGAATGAGGTACCTAAATAAGAGCAAGGCACTTGAAAGCCACTCTGGATCAGGCTTTTAATTTACCATTTAACCATACAGTAAGAAAGCCTCTCGAAAGATAAGGGCTGTGTTGTAGAGATGCACAAGGCATCCATCTAACCTGCTCCCCCTTTTCCATCGGTGCCAGGTGCCTGGGGAATGATTACAAATGTGGTTGGCATGTGTAACATTTGCTTGCTCCTCTGATCTCCAGACATTCATGGAGCAGAGTTTTCTGAGCTAGAGAGGTGCTGCCTTTCTCCTTAAGAGCTCTCCATGGGTTTTTAGCTCGTGTCTTTGAACTCTCACACCTCCTATAGGAATTGGGAGCACCCACTCCCCCTGCAGCATGGAGCTCTCCTTAAGGATGTTCCATGGAACAGACATCTCCTCGGGTTTCCTTTGAACCTGGCCTCTACTAACTGTGTTTCACCTAGATCCCAGCTGATATATGAGAAAAGGAGTGAACAACCACCCATCTTCTCCCTGCTGCTCAGAAGTCTCTGCTTCCAGGAGTCAGATCTTCCACCACCAGCAAGGATGGTCCCGATGACATGGAAGAAAATGGCTTTACACCCCTGGTCGTGGATGGCTTTGGACATTGTTTTCTTTTACATCCCTGACCAAAACAAAGAAATGCTGGAAGAAAATTCTGTTCTGCCCCATTTGCTGGCTCGTGGCAGTTCACAAATGACCTTGGAGCTCCCCACTGTGCTGAGAGCATCCCTGAACCTCAGCGCTGCTTCCAGAGGTGGGGAAAGTGAGCCACAGGGCAATTGCTAAGACTTCTTCTGGTCACCTGGTAACAAGACGGTTTAAAAAGGCTCCCAAAAACAAGTCTGGCCAGCACCACTGGTGAATTTAAATTCTGCTTTTCCTCAGGTGGATTTATCCTCACCAGCACTGTTTATTCTTATTACAAACTTTTAATATCCAAATCAGCGAAAGCAGGTAAACTGAGGCACCAGAAGGGCTCCTGCAACCTAAACAAAACCTCACAGAAAGGTGGTAACACAGGTGTAGATAGCCCCACACTTGAACCCCTTGTCCCATGACCTGGCAGGACACCTGGGGACACGGGATGGCAGTGGCTAGGCAGTGGGGACAGGGGTTGAGGGTGGCTCACAGAGCCATATCCCAGGAGCCCGGCAGCCAAGGCAGGGATGCAGAAGCAGGGAATCAGAGGCAGGGATGCAGAGGCAGGGGCACCACCAGCACGGGCTCCCCAGCCCCAGCCAGGCAGCTGATTAAAATGCAGTCCGGCCACCCCGGGCCTGTCCCCACCGTCTCCCGGCTTTAAATAATAGCTTAATTATCTCATTTACATTTGGCTCCTTTCAGGGAGGCACTGCAGTTGATTAACATTTTCCCTCCCGGTGTCTTGCTCTGCATCCCTGCTTCATCCCACCCTTCCCACGCTGCTGGTCCCCCTGCCCCAGGCGCGGCTCCCTGCTCCCCCCACGGCCACCCAGCCCCGCTCCTCCCGCAGAGCCACGGCTCCCCGGGGCTCGGGAAACGCCAAGACCCAGCCTGCAGATGGCCACAACAGATGCAGGTGTTGGAGGATGGGAATCAGTGCCCTGGCTGGGCAGCTGTGGGATGAAGGCTCTCCTCATCTTCTCTCGGTGTCCTGCCATTGCTTTGCTGCCGGCGTTGCCCCTGATCTCTCCCCACATTCCCGCTTCCACCCCTCACTGGGTAGCTTTTAACTTTCTTTTTTATCTTCTCTTTTTAAAGCTCCTTTGAACGCTCAAGCCAAACACTGAATTCCTTTGAAGAAGAAGAAAATGTCTCTGTGGGTTGTCCTTTCTCACCGGCTGGAGCTGTGAGAGATCCCAGTGCCCAGCCGGAGAGCCCTGTGGCTCCCCCAGCCCCAGGCACATCCCCAAGGGTATTCCTGAAGGAGACCAGGACTAGAGGCATCACCAGCCCTCACCTCCCAGACCCTCCAAGCCCTGTCAAGTTGGCCAGAAAAGCTCCTTCATCACATGGGGTCTCTGGGACAAATTATTGTCCCCTGCCTCGCTGAAGGGGAGATTTTGCAACAAAATTTATGTGTAATTATCTTCCCAGGCCCCAAGGCCATGAGGCAGAGGAGGAGCTAGGAGGATGTGTGTGGACTCCCTGCTCTCCCCACCGGTCACACCATACCCCGAACTGGGACAGGACCTCACAGACAGGGGCAGGGAGGTGATGCCACCAGAGCTCCATCCCACTGCTGCCGGGAGAGATGGATGTCCTCAAGGCTCTTCATTAAACCTGCTTATTGCTGCATGAGCCCGTGGCCCGGCAGCCCCTTTCCCCCCTCCTCTCATCCCCCTTCCTTGGCTCCCTGCATCCCTCCCCAGGCTTGGCACAGCCAGCCGAGCCGCAGCACAGCACTGCAGACCCCGCTGCTGAATCCCAACCTCCTGCGTGACTGCCAGGCATTTCCAGATAGTCCTATTGATCCTGTGGAGCCTCCAAACCCCAGCCCTGCTGCTAATTTAGCTGGGACAGCCACGTCCCTCCCCCCTTTGATCCGTTCCCTTCCAGCAGCCCCCCACTGCCAGGAGAGTTTGTGCTCGGTGCAGAGGTGCTCTTTTTGGAACATATATTTTTAATGGGTATTTCAGACGTGACGCAGGCACGAGGGAGCAATTCTCCCGTGCCCTGGTATTTACATATTTTCCAGCACAGGCAGGGGAAGGTTTCGCGGAGGGAGCCGGGCAAACAGGAAGGAAAGGAGCTTTGTGCTTTGTATCGCCGGGGCCCAATTACAGCCTGAAAGGCGAGGAGCCCATCCGGGTATTGCCCTCTGCAGCCAGTCCAGGCTGCAATTACGCTCCTCGCCAGGCTCAGCAGGGTCTGGGAAAAAAATAGATCTCAAGAGCTTCACAAATGATCACTAGCTCGCTCTTCGGGGCGCGGGGATTTTAGGGCACCATCTGCTCGCTGTGTTCTGCCAACACAGATCCTAAAAACTCCTGGGTTTCACCTGGCTCCTGGAAGAGAAGGAGAGCAAGGGAGAGCCCCAAGGCTCCCCGCTGTGCTGGGAGTGAGGGATGGGAGGCTGGCACTGGGGAGGTGATGCTGCAGGGATGTGCCTGGTGGTACTGCCAGGAGGGCTTAGGGTGGGATGTGAGAGGAGATCCCACAGAGAAAATGGGGCGGGAGGTGCAGAGGGAAGCCGGGATGAGGTTTCCCACTCCCACTGGGACTGACTTTCCCACAGAGGGATGTGACTCCCAGCCTGGGGCACATCCAGGCATCGCTCTGCTGTTGGTGCAAGCCCGGAGCTGGCAGGAGCCCTGTGAGGGTGCCTGTGTTACCAGAGGGACAGAGCCAGCCTGGCACCCCTTGGGCAGCTCACACCACAATTCAGGTCACTTCTGAAGCCCACACAAACCATTCAGGCCACCAAATGCCACCCCCAAGTTGCTGGCAGGCTTGGGTGCCCTCAAGGTGGTGCCCACCACGGGGACAAGTGTGTGACAGCAGAGGGGGGTGGCATTGCTGCCTGAGGGCCTGTGCTGGGAACCAGGGAGGGTTCTCCAGGGAATCTGTCACTGTGACTGAGGGGACTCCCTTGGAGCTCCAGGCCACGTGCCATTGACCACGGTAAAATCTGATGGCAACAGCATTTTCCACTGTTCCAGGGCAGTTCCTGGGCAATGATTGGGAAAACTAAGCTGCAGAGACAGTAGGAAAAGGCAAAAAGAACTATATGGAAAAATAGATGGAAATATAGGAGAATCATGGTGTGATTCATGGGCTGTCCTGTACAGGGCCAGGAGATGGACCAAATAGTCCTTATGGGCCCCTCCCAGCTCAGGATATTCCACGATTCTCTGATCCTGTGTATTGTGCTAATACCAGCAAGCTCTGGTTTTGAGCCAAACCAGCAAACACTGAAGTGGTGCAAGTGAGTGAGCCAGGTTTGACCTTCAGGCTCTGCCAGGACTAAAGTGACGTGCAAGGGGAGGGTCTGTCCCACTAAACTCAACTCCCAGAGAACCACCACGCTGCTCTCAACACACAGGAAACTGTGTTTTCTTTGAAGCTGTTTCAATCTCAAAGTCCTGCCTGGCAATTATACACATTTTCAGGTCTGACTTTGCTGGCCTGTCTCTAGACATATGCTGTATGATATGATATGGAGCAGTTGGGCATAGATTTCCACGCAGCAGCACCGTCTGCTTCCGAGCGCTCCCGCTGCGGCTCTCTCTGCTCCTTCAGCTCTCTGAAACCTACAGATTAATATTTGGATCTATAGGACGCTGGTTCTGCATCTCAGCATGGGCAGGGAAGGGGTAAACCTGAATCCAGCAGAGCAGGGAGGGCGCCTGGGACGGGGTTTGGGACAGGGTGAGCAGGTCTGTCACTGCAGCTTGGTGCAGGTCACCCAGCTCTCCCGTGATTTTTCCCAGAATGTTGGCCAAAAACATCCCAACATCAGTGAGGAGCACCATGATTGCTCCTGCAGACAGGGAATGGGATGTGGCAAGCTCTGTGGGGTGCATTAAACCCGGCCTCATGCCTTGCTTTCCAGGGTTGTCCACACAAAGAACCACCCAGGACACCAGCACGTTTCCTGCTGTCCTCCCCAGCCTTGCCTAGGATTTCTGGGCATGAGAATCATTCAGAGAAATAGTGGGCAAGACCAGAAGCTGATTCTGGTTCCAGTAGGTTCCAGAGTAAAAATCAAGCTGTTATCACAGCAAAGATTGTCCAAGGAAAGGAACCGCAGACAAGGCTGCACCCCCAGACACGGTGGGGTGATGCCTGCAGCTCCCAGCACACTCTGGGAGTGAGGGCTGGCTCTGCCAGTCTCCTGCCTTTCCCTGGCACAGGACCCATCTCTCTGCAGGGTCCCCTCCATCAGGACGCGTTGCAGCAAGGCTCAAGGGCAGATTTCCCTCTTTGGAGTGCACACTGAGGGTCTGACCAGGGTGAGCACCCTCAGACACACCCCAAAAGGCTGGGTGAGCAGAATCCTGCCAGTCTGACCTACAATTCATCCTGGAACTGGCTCCTGAGGTTCCCACTCAGCAGCCAGGCACTGAGTGTGGCTCTGGGTCATAAGCAGGGCCACAGCATGTCCTGGCTAGAGCCCTGCAATTCCCACTGGCCAGCAGACCACCCTGTCCATGCCATGACCAGCCCTGGGAGCTTCCTGTGCTCAGGGGGCAGTGACACCTGGCTGAGTGAGGAGGAAGAGCCATTCCAGAGCTACAGGCACAGAGATCCCGTCCCACATGGGGCCCCCTCCCTGCAGCAGGGAGGTTCTGAGGGCCAGTTTAGAGACCAGATTGGAGATGTCCCTTCCTGCACCTCATTTCCTCTTTGGAGAGCTCTGATTGCCACAGGGATAAGAGGAAGGACACTCAGTGCCGTGGTCCGGCCTGGGGATGCTCCCAGCAGCTGCCAGCAAGGCAGAGGTGGCCAAGCCTGACCCCCACCATGTTTCAGCACAAGTTTGGCACCCAGTGAGGTGTCACTCCCCAGTGACTCCATCCCAGCTCCCAGCCAGGGCCAGCTTTACCTCCCTGTGCAGGAGGGAGACCCTGGACCGTGGTGTCCAGCCTGAGGTCTCCTGCACTTTGCCAGCTGCCTTCCCTGCAATCTGCAGGGTGGGTGGCTGAGGTTACCTGGCTCCTTGATGTTTTTGCTCCTCTGGTTTGACCCGGATGGAGCCACGAGGGGTGGTGATGGTTTGTGCATCCCTTCTGATGAGGGCTTGCAGCCCAGGAGACCCTGCAGTGCTCAGGCTAGAGGAAACCAGGGGATGAGACCAAAGCCTTGCCTGTGACCCTCACAGGACTGCCAGCACTGTTGTTCAAGGGCTGAAGGAGATCCCCAGTCTCAGTGGGGAATGTCACAAGTCTCCACATCAGGACTTCTCCAAGCCCCATCTCCCAGGGAGCTCCAGCTGAGTGAATCCTGGGCCAGGTCTCTGTACCACTGAAACTCCTTCCCAGCCCCAAACACCACGAGTTGGCACCGTTTCTGCTACCTCACCCCACCAGCCTGTTCTGGGGCCACAGGAGGGTGGAGTCCCCCCTGGAGCCCACCGTGCTGCCACGCCCTGGCCCCCGCCTCCCCTGCACACCACTGCCCCTAAAAAGCCAAAGCCACATGCCTTGCTCCCAGCTGCTGGAGACCAGCCAGGAACCACTTCCAGACTGCGTCACCATATTCATGGCCTCTCTTGGGCTATATTTAGTTTTGTGACTGCAGGTTTTTCTGGACGCCGAGTTGCTAAAGAACTGGCACTCCCCACTCAAAGCAGAGCGCATCCCCAAGGGGAGCTGAGCTGTGAGGGGGGAGCTGCACAAGCTGAAGGAGTGGAGCATCCCCCAGGTGAGGTTTGCCTCGCTGACAGGAACAACCAGCACACCACAGTTTTAGCCCTCCCCATCTCCTCTGCAGGGAGTGTGTGTGGAGCTGGGGAGCTTGTGCAGAGCCAATTTCATTTTGCCGTAGCCAGCAGATCTGGAGAGGATGCGAACCTCGGCGCCAAAAGCTGCCTTGCAAAGAGGTCACAGCAAACAGGAGGGAGGAACTGTGGCTGTGCTGCACATCAGCCACTGTGGTCTGCAGGTTTTTTAGGAGCTGAGCTCAGGGGCACTGACTCACCCAGCGCAGCCTCCCTCTGGTCCCCGAGTGCTCCAGAGCGGCCTGCAGCACAGCAGGGCACGGCAGGAGTGCATCTCTGGGCATCCTGCTGGCTCCCTTTGGCTCAGGTACAGCAGGGCAGCTGCCAGACCTTGTGATTCTGCTCCTGCTTCACTCTGATACCTGGGATGATCCTGGGATGGCACCTGTGCCCAGGAGATGCCATGGATGGGGTGTGGGCTCTGTCAAACCCCATGCCCTAGTGCAGAACAGGGGGAGCTCTGAGCAGCCTGGTCTAGTGGAAGGTGTCCCTGCCCACGGCAGAGGGTGGAATGGGAAGAGCTTTAAGGTCCCTTCCAATCTCAACCATTCCAGGATTTTATTTCATGATTCTGTGAAGCCAGTGCCTGGTGATCCATGGCCTTAGACATGGTTCAGACACCTTCCTCCAGCCTTCAGGAACCCAAAAACTGCTCATGGTGTGAGCAGATGGAGCAGTCCTGGAATATTGACCTCAACATAAAGTGGCAGAATTTCCCAGGTCAGAGGGGACCTCAGGAGGTCTCTAGTTCAACTCTCTGCTCCAAGCAAGGTCAGCTGCAAGATCTCACTGTCCAGTAGGGCTTGAAAACCTCAGAGGATGGGACAGTACAGCTTTCCTGGGCAAGCTGCTGATGACTGGCTGCCTTCATGGAAAAAGGTGTGTCTTTATCACCAGTCTGAGCTTCTCTTAACTTACCTCAAACCCGTTGTCTTTCTTCCTCTCACCACACACTGCTCTGAAGAGTCTGACTGTCTTCTCGAACACCTCCTCACAGGTACTGCATGGCTGCTTTAGATCCCTCTAAACCCTTCCCTTCTCAAGGATAAAACTCCCACTGCTGTTCTCATCATCCTGGAAAGGGGAAAGAACTACCTCCAGAAAGAAAAGAAAAGAAAGAAAAAAAAAACAAATAAAGAAAATAAAAATAAAAAATACAAAAAAGAAAGAGAACTACCTCAAACTCTTGTGACCCCCTTCACTCCAATCCCACTAAAAGTGACAGCAAATGAGGAGATCCCATCCCATCATACTCTGGGCTGCTCTAAGAATCAGGAACAATAAATCAACTCACTTCAGTCCAAGATGTTCCCATCTCTTTGCTGACACCAGATAACACAGGGCTGTGAATATTCCCAGTCTGGAACATCTCTGAAGGAAAAGAAGCTGCTGCCTGCAAGGCAGGGAAGTAGAGACGTTTAATAGGTAAAACAAGGGAAAAGGAGGCTCCAGAGGTCTCAGATAAATCCATTAATCCCACAGTGCCTTCATTTTCCATGCTGCTCCTGAGGAACCAGTGCCTGAATGCACAAAGTATCTGCACAGAGAAGCAATTGCTGCCCGATCAGCCTCTTCCCCTGGCTGAAACCTCTGCCCTGTGCCGATTTCACAGACCCTCAGCATGAGCCAAACCCAAAAATCAGTGCTCCCATGGTCAAGGTGAGCTCTCCAGGAGGTGAGCTATATCTTTTTCCAGGTTGACAGCAAGATGAAGAGGGCTGGAGGCACAGGAGGTAGCTCCATCCATCAGGAGCACATCTGGGTATCACCACCATCAACCATCATCAAACATCTTCCCTCTGCCTCCAAAAGTGTCCCTGCACTGTCTCCTCAACCAGCAGTGACCAAGGCCAGCCCTGGTCACAGGGACAGCAGTTCCAGATGTGGCAGCTGTGGACAGGTAGGCTGGAGCCTGGAGGTGAGCAGGGATGTTGGAGGTGTGATGGAAACAGGTGGTTTAGAGCAGTGTGGAATGGGGAGGAACACAGCCAGAGGTGACCAGGCAAGAGTGACCACGAGCTTTGGGTCTGCTGGGAGAGGACCAGCTCCCATGACAGAAGGCCACTGGGAGCTGGCATAAAGGTGAGAGCAATCCAGGAAGCCTTTGGAAGCCACCAGGAGACTTGAAGAGGGTCAGGAGATTGTAGGTCTCATCTCGAGCTACTCATTAGCCACAAGGACTCCGGCCTTTCAACCAGGCTAATTACTGATTGCTCAAAGGATAACACTTCCCACAGCTGCTAAACTTGCTGACACTGGGCCCTGGATCTCTTCTATTCTGGGAAGGGGGAGTGGAGTCTCCTAGTGTGAACTTGTGGAGCTGGGCAAAGCCACACTGGAGCAGAGATAAAGTCAAGGACAGCTGCAGCTGCTTGGCAATCATTCAAAATGAGCCACGAGTCACTGACTTGGCTATTCTGGGATGAGCTGAAGAGCCAGAGCTGAGGAGAATGAATTCATGGCCTGCTCACACAGAAATGGACTACAGCAAGCCTGGACCTGACCAGTGCCCAGGCACACTTGTCAGGGTCCTGATGGGAGGCTGCAAAGCTCTGTCCCTGCTCACCAGCGAGGAGCTGTGGCTGCAGATCTGCCCTGGGTCTGATCTACCAGAGCTCACAGGTCTCCAGCAGGGGAGGACCACACAGCTCCCTGAAAGTCACAGAGAGAAATCGCTGCTTTGAGGACTTTTCAACCCTTCAGGTTGTCTGAAATTGGGTCAAAGCCTTTGCCCAGGACTGCCGTGCCTGAATACAACTGCTGCAGAAGTTTCTAGAGAACCTAGCAGAGGCTCCCCAAGACAGAATTTACTGTGGAATGGGGTGGATGAAGACTGTGATATTCCCTGAATCTGCAACCAATGACCAGAGTAATCCTCTCAAGTCTTTCCCTAAGGCAAAGAACCTGAATTGGAACCTGAATTGTTTATGTGCTGTATTTCCCAGCTTTTGGGTGGGAGCACTGGGTGGGAGGCTGTGACATGGCCCAGCAAGGTCTGTTCCCTGCTTCCAGTACTCCCAGCGTTGCTGGAACTGACCTGGCCCCTCCACACAGCCCAGTGCAGGTCACCTCCAGAGCTGCAAGACTCAGATAGACAATTAAGCTCGTTGGGAGCTCACCCAAAGGACACCAGGCCTTTTGAGGTCACTCACTGCATATGCTGGAAAGCAGATATGATCTCATTAGGCAAATATTTATGATCAATATTGTCCACACTCTGGCAATGAACAGCATCACTTGGAGCTAGCAGCTCTCCAGGGATGGATGTGGGTTAACAGAAGAGCCTGGGCTGAGCATGAACCTCTGCTCACCTGGCTTGAAAACACCTACATTTCCCCTAAATATTTTTTGTCACGATTCACCAGGAGATTAATTAGCTGCTTGGAAACCCCAGACATTAATTATTGATTATGCAAAAGATTTTGTTCATCACAGTTGCTGAGCTTGTCAGTGCTGCGGGACAGGATGGCTGAGGACATCAGGATGGAGGGGAAGGCTGGATGGGCCCTGGAGAGGGAGTGGATTTGCCACCAGTTTCTCATGGTGGGGCCTCCCCACAAGGTAGAACGGCTCCAAAACAGGAGCCAAGCGTGGCAGCGAGAGCCCAGCTCAAACACAGCTGCCCTGAGGGGCAGGAAACTGAGGCACAGGCCAGCGTGACCCGCTCAGGGAACAGACACAGCATCCCCTGGGGCACCTGAGCTGAGCTCGGGGCTGCTCCCGGGGCGGAGGGGAGAGATCCAGCATCGCCCCCCCTCGCAGGGACACAGCGGCTCCAGGGGCACAGCCCGGTGCCAGCAGCCCCTCCTCGGCCCGGTTCCCCGGGCAGAAGGAGCCGCAGCCGCGGCGCGGGTGGCAGTGATAAACCTCCTGCAACGCCCGGCAATTAATCTTGCGGAGCGGTGAGTCAGAGTCACCCGGAGCTTCCTCCCCTCACCCAGAACCAGCCACCGCCGTCTCCAGAAGCTCTCGGCTCCAGGGACTTGCAGATGCCACCTGGCTGGGGAGAGGGATTTTTTTTTCTTTTTTTTTTTTTTTTTTTTTCTGTGCTGTGCCATCACTGAGAGGTGGTGGATTCCCGTCCGGACCTCTCCGCTGCACTCAAGGGAAACAAGACCCACCGACACCCGCATGTGCCCGCCCATCTCTGCAGAGGAGTGGGGTGCTTTACTCCCAGCTTCTCTGGCCATCAGGAAGGCGAGAGGGAGATGCCATCCTCATGATAAAGCCCATATAAAAAAAAGGTGTCAAAAGCCAGAGGGGAGGAGGAGGCAGGAAGGACTTAAATAAAACCCCCGGCAAGGAACGGGTATATTTAACTCCCACCAAGAAAATGCCCCCGCACATTTTTCCCCTGTCCCCACCCCCCCAAAATCTGCGGTGCTCCCCAAACTTTCCCAAGCTTTCTCGGGGAAAAGCCTCTTCCCGCCTTGCCCTAGGCATGAATGCAGTTTGCAGTTTTAACAGCAGATGTCTCTCCTATTATGATTTATAAAAATGCTTAAAATAAATAATGCAAACATATTTACAGGAATGAATTCCTGCTCCTGAGCGCGTTTGTCACTCGGAGGCTCCCGAGCAGGAGCGCCTCGCCGCCTGAGTGCCTCCCGCACAGCCTCCCCGCTGCCCCCCCGCCGGCGCTGCGGCGGCTGCCAGGAGCCCAGGGCAGGGTGGCCAAATCCCAAATCCCCCCCCAGCCCCTCCCCAAACCCCGGGTCTGGGCCCACACCAGCGTTTCAATACAAATGTTGTATAATCAACGTGTTAAATATTTAAAATGGTCGTGCAGGAGAGCTGCCCGGCGGTGCCTGATTTCACACATCCTGACAATTTCACGGACCTCTGGGTTTACGTTTCTTGGCAAATAATGAAAGGCGGTGGGAGCCCCCTTCCTCGAAGGGCACGTCGGGGAGGTTTGCCCTGGCCGCAACTCCTTCAAACGCGATGCGACTTGTGCAGCTCCTCTCCCACCTCCGCGCCCAGCCATGTCCAATGCTTTTAAGCGTGACCTTGGCGCGGATGCGGCCGTCACGCCGCCGAGGTGACTCAAAGGCAGAGCGGGGGGCCGGGGAGGGGGGCACGGCCGGGGGCAGCTGCCGGCAGAGCCGGCGCTTCCCATGGAGCAACTTTTTTCCATGGCCGCTCCCGCAGCCGCGCACACAAAGAGCCGCCGTACCTGCGGTGATGCGAGCGGCCCAATTACCGCTCCGCACCCAGCCTGCCCGTTTCCATAGCTTCGCAGCGCAGCGCTTCCCTCTCCCGAGGCCATCGGAGCAGGACCCGGCATCTTATCAGCCATCATCCTGCCGCGCAGCGCTCCTCCGGGCCCTACCTGCCCACGGCCAGTCTCGCTGGCAACGCAGGATAATATCTTTTCCCACCAGAGCCGTGCGATGATTTCTTCCCGCTGTAATTTTGTCTTGCTTGCTTCCAAAGCCTCTTGCATAACCGGTGCTGAGGAAGCAGAGCACAAAGCAGGGCAGCTACAGGAGCTCCCCCGAGCAGGGGATGGGGTGAGAAGCTGTCCCAACCTCGAGGACACCCCAGGAGGCTTTGGTGCTTCAGTCCTGATGAAGGAAAGGTGAGAGGAGGCATCAAAAAGGGCTAATGTGTCTCCCTGGCCAAAGTCCACTGGCAAGCTGTGAGGCTGAGCCAGGAGGACAGGGAGGTGCAGGGCAGAATTTTCTCCCCAGTGAGCCAGATCCTGCCTGGGTGAGAGCTCTGTGGCAGCCCAGAACCACAGCCTCTCAAAACAGGCCCAGAAATTGGGCTGGAAAGC
Source organism: Chloebia gouldiae (assembly GCA_003676055.1). NCBI lineage: Eukaryota > Metazoa > Chordata > Aves > Passeriformes > Passeridae > Chloebia > Chloebia gouldiae. The sequence goes on along the minus strand of QUSF01000017.1, from coordinate 14,577,463 downwards.
CTGCTCCAGGAGGAGTGGGGGTGTTTGTGGCCTCCTGAAAGGGTGGCTCGCTCCAGTTCCTTGCCTTCTTGCAGGTTGCCTCAGCAAGGAGCAGAAGCACAGGGCATGTAGAGGCATGAGGTGTCTCTGCTGCAGCCTTTGTCATGGAGGAGAGACACATTCCAGGTAGCACAAGCAGGAAATCATGAACTGAATACCCTGACATCCTCCAAGTGAGGGTCCTGCATCCTGCCTCAGCCAGAGCCACAGCCAGTGCTGCACATCCCATCCATCCCATCCTCCACTTCCCAGCTCCAGAGCTGGATCTGTGGGCACAGCCAGGAGAGAGAACTACCAGCCCCCGTCCTGGTCAGCGGACTGTGGCCATGCCAGCCATCACACCCTGCACAGCCCAGCAGGACAGTAGCAGCACACACAATAAAAGCTGCTCAGCACTCTGCATCCTCTGGCTGTTGATGTAGGAAGGGCAGATCCTCACATGGATCCATCCACAACTTCCCAAGCTGGGATTGTTAACAATGATAGCTCATCACCAAAATCTCTGATTTCAGAGGGGCTCCTGGGGGAATGGCTGGAGCTGTGTCAGGGGAGACTTAGGTTGGATATTTGGAAAAGGTTCTTGTCCCAAAGGGTGGTCAGGAACTGAGCAGGTTTCTCAAGGAAGTGGTCACAGCTACAAGGCTGACAGAGCTCAAGATGAGCTTGGTCAGTGCTCTCAGATGAACGATGGGATTGTTGGGATATCCCCTGCAGGGCCAGGAGCTGGACACAGTGGCTCTTATGGATTCCTTCCAGGTCAGGGTATTCCATGATTCTGTGATTCTATGATTTGGGAATTTGGGCTCCGTGTGAAAGGACAAGGAGCATCTGTTACCTTGGGAAGAGCAGTGTTTATTTCGATTTCTCTGGTATTAGAGGAACTTTGTGACTTTTCACTTGCCATCTAGTAAAGTCACTTATATCAGTAGTGGGTAAAACCAAGAGCCTCCTGCTGTTCAAAGCAACACTTTTTTGTTTCAGAAAGAACATCTAGAACAGTTCATTTGGGTTGACCCAAAGTTATTTCTTTCCCCTGGGTTTTTGATTTAACAGCCCAAACAATGCAACCCCACTCATGCTCCCAGCCCAAGGATACTTTTTGCCACACATCAAGTGCCTGCTTGAAATTTTCCATGCTTTGTGGCTGAGTCAGACTACATTTTTCTCTCCAAAATTTAAGCAAAAACTCATTTCTGAGAAGAGAGCTTTGCCCACCAAGCAGGACGATGAAGCTTTCCCACAGCCTTGCCTGGAATCAGGAATGAGATGGCTGTGCTGGGCCGTGCTCCATTTCCCAAGGAGCTGCACATGCATTTGGGGGAATTACCAGCCTCTGGGAATGGTTGTTTGCAGAGGAGTTTGCAGCCTGGAAATGTCACAGAATTTGCTCAGCCTCTGGAAAACCAAGATATTCCAGGGAGCAGAGGGCAGCCACGAGGATGGACAGGGTGAAGCATCTCTGTGCCCAGCAGCTGATGCCCAGGGAAAGGACACAGCCAGGGTCCGTAGGGATGAGATGCTCCCAGCCCTGGTGAAGTGACTCAAGGACTTTGCAAGATGGAGGTGGAATGTTTGCGTTTTCTCTTCTTTCTGGCTTTTTTTTTCTTTTTTTTTTTTCCCTAATCTCTCTCTGCCAGGTTTGAAAGCTGCACCTGCAGGAAATTCAAACTCTGGTGCGAACTCACCTGCCTCACACCTCACCCATGCTGGTACAGCCTCCTGGATCCCACCTGGGGGCAAAGAGAGGTGATGATGCCACAGTTGCTGCAGACAGAACCTCCAGGACCTCACACCATCAGAAGGGCTTCATTTCCCAGCAGAGCTCCAGAGGCAGCTGGAGAAGGAGGCAGGGGACAGACACCCAGTGAAAGCCAGCAATGTCACTGGGGCCAAGGAAATCCACAGGACCCTGAAGAAGGAACAGGACAAGGCTGACAAATTCAAGAGTGCTCATGTCCCACCATGGCTGTGCTTGCTGAGCCGTATTCCCAAACTGTCCCACGTGCCTTGGGTGGCACCTGCCCAGGAGCAGCTGGGCACAGGGCACTGTGCCAGCCCTGTGCCTGCCCTTCAGGAGGCAAAGGAAAGCCCCAGGGCAGGTCCCCAGCTTCCTGCAGCTGCTGCTGGGCTGAAAACTGTTTGTGCTGGGCAGCAAAGGCACGGCCACCCCTCCTGTGCCCACAGCATTGCCTCACCCAGGTGGGACAGGCTGTGACCTGACTGTGGGAGGAACAAAAAGGCTCCCAGGCAGCAAATGCAGCAGCCCAGGTTGTGCTGGGTGTCAACTCAGCTCTTCTTGGCACAGACATGACTCAGGACAACCAGCACACTCCTCTGAGACAGCTGCAGCAGCAGAGACATGGCAAGTGAGGTCCATTTCCCTCTTTTCCCTGCTGTCCTGGAGCTCTGACACTGCCAAGAAAAGCAAAGATGCCCAAAAACTGTGACTAGAATATGAATGTGATGTTCAGGCTGTGGCAGTGGCTGTCACCCAGCTTGAACTGCCCAGCCACAGAGATCCATCCTGAGCTGCAGGCAGCAGGGACAAGGCCAGCCCAGCTGAAAAACCTTTCCTCCAGCCCCAGCCCTCTTGTCCCAGCCTGCCCACACCCCTTTGCTTGCCCATGGAGCTCTCCTGCCTGCCCGTGCCACAGCCTGCTGTCCTGGGCATCCCCGGGGCACAGCAGAGGTTGTGGCAGTGTCTGAGCAGATGCTGTAGGAAAGGGAGTAACCCACATGTGGTCATGGCTGGGAAAGGTCCAGGCCACTGGGTCTGGTCATGGTGGAGGGCAGAGTAAGGGATGTGGACGTGAGAAATCCACCAGCTCTGAGCACCGGCACTGAACCCCCAGGCAGTGAGGGGGTGAGGGGGTGCCAGGGCTGGACACTCCTGCCTGAGGGCTGTGGTCAGTGGGACTCCACCAGCCTCCAGCTCTTTGGCCCTGAAAAGGAGCAGAAACCTCAGGAAAGGCTTCTGCACACTATATCCAGCAGAGCAGGGCTGCCTGGTCCTCCCTTTCCATGGGCATAACTCCTCCACACTCAGCCAGCTCCAGCCCCACAGAGCCCAGCTGAAGAGCTGCCTCTGGTTTTCCACCCTCAGCACACCAGAGCAGAGGTTTGGGATGAGGCAGAAGAGCCACATTGGACTGACAACATCCATGGAACAAGACTGAGGTCCCCAGGGTGCAGCACCCACGTGAGCCATGCCTTGCTTGCAGGGACTGCACCTATTCCAGTCATGGCTCTGGGGGCATCTTGCCCCACTTTGGAGATGTGTGGAACTTGTCCATGGCTTGAAGGATGCTCCAAGGTTCTGTGGGCAGCAGAGGCTTTTCCTGCTCCTGGGCTGGGAGAGGGGCCTGAGCAGGGCTTTGCTCTCCAGCCTGGGCAAGCCAGCAGCTGTGAGGGAAGGAGGGAAGAGGAGGAAGAAAGGCTGCTGCAAATCTACTCGACCAGGGCTGTGGCAGCACCGGGATCTGTGTTAAGAACTGGCTTCCCCAAGTTTAGGAGGCTGGGAGATGCATGGAATAAATTACTTGTGACACTGACTCCTACACTTCCAGACTCACACAGGATTTAGCCACCAGGCTCCCAGTGAAGTCAGCACCGGTTATTAAGGTCAGGAGAAGTCGGGTGGCTAAATCCTATCTGGGGCTGAGGCACAGGGCTGTGCCAGGCTGGGGTGCCCCCTGGCACCACTCCTCAAGACCCAGAGCAGACTGGGAGTGCTCCCATCACAGCCTGGGTCCCAAATAAAGGCATTTATTACCCATTATTGCATCCAGATCCTGCACGGAGAGGAGAGGAGAGGAGAGGAGAGGAGAGGAG
>QUSF01000017.1:14530619-14573493 GCA_003676055.1 Chloebia gouldiae | reverse complement strand
AGGAGAGGAGAGGAGAGGAGAGGAGAGGAGAGGAGAGGAGAGGATCTTGCCCTGATCCAGGAACAGCCTGGCTTGTTTTGCTGCTGGTTTCTGAGTGGTTTCACTTATCTCTTTCCTCCTCCACTACCTGGGGTTTCAAATGCTCTAGGGAGATGTCTCCATTAACCACAGTTTTCTTTGGCAGTTATATTTCATTATAGTCTCTCTTCCCACTAATCTTTCCCAGCTTTTGTTGTGTTGTTATTTTTATTATGACGATTTTCACAAACCCTTTGTTTCCAGCTATACTTAACCTGGCCGTGTCCCTTTAAATACCACAGCCTGGGCAGAATAGGGGATCAGTCCTTTGACAGGCGCTAAAGTCCTGTTTGATCTGGATTAGATGCTGATTTTGCTTACCAGACTAAAGACCGAGGGGGACCACGCAGTGCCTGTGTTTGCACAAACCTGCCTGGTCGCATTCCTCTTCCTGCCCGTGTCCAGCCCAGGGGTGAGCGCGGGGCTGAGCACACAGCTTGAAACCCAAGCGGATAAGCGGTCACTTTGTCTGGAGATGGAAGAAAATGGAGCTGTGGGGGCAGAGGGGGCAGCTCTGCACCGTGCTGGGGAGGTGCCCCGGGGTGCAGAGTGTCCCCAGGGTGGGAGCAGGCCAGCACTGCCACTGGGATGCCTGTGGGCATCCCGCAGCCCTTGGCACGGCTCGCTCTGGAGGCCCAGCTCTGACTCGCTGCCCATCTTGCCACTTGGGGTTTAAATGTGGGTCCCCGATGGCCCATCTCATGGGGGAACTGGTAGGATGTGGGAGCACCCAGACCCCCACCATTCCCCCCACCCAACAGATTGTGTTTTCTCCCAGGATTTCCATCTCCACTGTGTCCCTTTCCCACCCCCATTTCCTGCTTCTTCTGCCCTTTTCTCTCATTCCTCTGCCTAAAGGAAGAGTGTTTTCTCTTTCCCGTGCACTCCCCATCCCCTCATGTCTTGCCCTGACCTAGCCCCTTCCCCTAGATCGGCCCCAAGCTCCCAGGAGTGGCTCTGCCTCCTCAGCTGCCCTGCCACCTCAACCTGCCACACTTCTGCTCTTTCTGGAAGGCACCACAGCCAAACCCTGCTCCAGCAGAGGTGACGGGGCCACCAGCCAGCTCAGGCACTCCATGGGCTGGAGCTGGGGGGCAGGGAGCCCCCATCACACACACACACTTGCAGCAAAGCCAGTTTATACCTCCCCCTGAGGCTGTCTCGATGGAGAAATGTCAGGATCACGGCAGGGCAGCGAACCGTGCTGCTGGTGGGAGCCCTCCCAGGCCAGCAGAGAGGCAGGAGCTGGGGCTCAGTGCACCCATCCCTCACTGCAGCACACAGGTGGGATCTGCCCCAGGCCGGTTTTGCCCCACCTGCCTCAGGTTAAAAGCACCAAAATAAACCTGGAGCAAGGAGAAGGCGTCTCTTGCTCAGGGAGTCAGAGCCTTGCTGGGGGAGCATCTCCCAGCTGCCTGGTGCTCAGGTCACCTGGCAGCAGGGGACCTGTGCCCACGATGGCAAGGTGGAAGGATGCCAGCGGTAGTGAGTGCCCAGAGGTGATGGGGCACAGCTGGGAGGTGCTGAGCCGTGCCAAGCCCTCCTGCTCACTGCCAGGGTCCAGCTCTGCCAGAGATGCAGGACCTGCAAGATCTTCATGGGCATCAGTCTCCTGCCTGGTGCAATCCCAGAGGTGGAAAATGAACTCTGCTGGAGGTGGGCAGGTCACAGCCATACTGCTGCTGGAGCTATCGCTGCCCACAGCAGGTGGAGCTCCAGAAAGCACAGGGGCAGCACGTGAGGTAAAATGCAGGAATTAATGACTGTAAAGGTCAAGCAGGATGCACTGATGGACACCCTTGGCTCCTGGGGTGGGCTTGGCTGGCTCTGCTGCAGTCCCAGCCTGCCAGGGTGGAAGCAGGTGGGCGCTGGCATCACCCCCTGCCCACTCCCAAGCCACCCAAGACAAGAGAGTGGCACCTCAGTGGCAAGGGCAGGTGAGGAGATGGAGAAGCTTAGGGTCGCCCAGGGCTCTGCCAGGGGAAGATGTTGCTGTGATCTGGCAAGTGCAGGGATGAGAGGGGAAGATTGTCCTGCTGTTTCCCTGTCCACAGGAATCCTCTTGGCAGGAGGTGGCCTCGTGAAACGCCCTGGTCACCGCTCCTCCTCAGCCAGAAGTAGGAGAACAGGCAAAGCCAGAAAGCAGGTGGGATCAGATGGACCATTTCAATGATTTGGGAGGTCTCATCCATGCTTGCTCTGTTCCTGCACCCATCCTGGGTTTAGTAGAACCTGCCCTAACCACTTGTTGGCTCATGGGTTTGCCAACAAGACACAGACCAGCAGCTCCTCCATCTCTGACAGGCCTGGCCCAGGGCTCAGGGAGAGGGCCTGCAGAAGAAGCCAGCCCAGGGCTCAGAGGCAAGGCAGGAGAGGGCAAGGCATCCTTCCTTCCCCACAGGCATCTCATGCTCCAGCCCTGGGTCAGAGGCGCAGGGGGGGCTGCAGGACTGGCTGAGGGGACAAGGACAGGGCAGCCTGGTCCCGTATCCCCACTGCCCGTGGTACCTCCACCAGCACTGCATCCACTCCCAGCATTTTGATGGGGGGAGACACAATTCCCCAGCCCCATGCTTCACCAGGGCTGTCAGCACCAGTGGGTGGCCAAAAGCGAGGCAGGCTCAGGCTGCACACCCCCAGCTCGGGCTGGTGGCTCCTGTCACCTCTGCTGAGCCCCCGCTCAGCCGCTGTCGCCCGCCCATCGTCACCCACGGGCTGAAGGCTCGCGCCGCGCAGCCGCCGCCTCCCCTGCCTGCTAACGCCGCGTCTTGCACTGCGTAGCCTCCTTCTGCTGTCATGGGCCGACCTATTTCTCACAAATCCTGACTGCTCTGGCCTTAAAACATCTTGACGCGGTGTTGAAACCGGCCTCGGCACCGCAGCCAGGCCCCGCCCAAGCGCGAGCTGCCCTGGCCTGGCGTGGGCCTGCAGCGAGCAGGGGCAGGCTGGGAGAGCAGCGGGGCTCGGGGAGCACCGACGTGCTCATTGGGAATAACGGGCATTGATCGTGGGCAAAAAGAGGAATACCACGGCTCAACCAGGCTGGAAGGTCTTGGCTGCCCGCAGCCCGGGGCTGCTGGGTGTTGTGGTTCTCTGCTGGGCTGCAGGAGCTGGCGATGGAAGAGGCGTCCTCCTTCACACAAGCACAGCCAGCACACTTCAAGCAGCCACCTGCTCTGTGGGGTGTGGCAGAGGGGGCACCTGAGACCCCAAAATGAGACATGGTGGCAGCACCATGGAGCTGCAGGCAGGATGCCAGGTGGTGGTGCTCCAGTCCCCAGGCAGTTTCTGTGCAGAAACCACCCTGTGATGGCTGCAGTGACATCCCCAGCCTCCTGCAGAGCCGCAGCAGGGCGGCCAGCCAGGGCCCTTGGCCAGCTGGAGCTGCAGCTTTGCCTTGCTGGGGAACCAGCTCATCCCTCATCCCAGGGTGGGCTGGCAGGATGCAGGAATGGGTGTCAGCTTCCACCTGCAGAGTCCATTCCAAGGATGCTGCTGGGTAAACCTCCTCCTGCCCCAGCTCAGGCATGGGGAGATTTCAGTGTGTGGTGGTCAGTCAGGAATCCTGGAATTCCCAGAGGTGAAGTGATACGGATATCAAGCCTTTGTCATGGATAAAGGATCTCCCATGGCTGCTCTTCCCTTAGAAAAGCCCTTTTCAGTCTTGCACTACTTCAGAGACAACACAGCATCCCACAGACCTTGTGGAACCCTCCTCCCCTGTCCCACACCCCAGCAGGCAATGTTCGTGGGGAAGAAACCAACACAGAGCTCACTCCCTGAGGAGAATGTGCAAAAAGACGAGGCATCCTTAGCCCGAATTCGAAAACTCCACAACCTTTTGGAAGAACTTCAGCCAAGGCTGGAAACGGGCCTGGAAAGCTGCCATGATGTGTGTGACACAGGGAAGGTCACCTGGCCAGCTGCGAGGAGCAGAATTTGGGAGGCTTATTTCAATTAATGGTCCCAGCTGAGCTGTCCCACAGCCCCAGGCTCCAGCCTGAGCCAAGCCAGATGTGTGACAGTGAGCATCCCCCAAGCTACCCATGCCTGGGGACCCCCAGGACACCTGCATTGGTCCCATCCAGCTGCTGTGGAGCTGCCAAAACCCCAACCAAGCTGGTGTCAGCTCAGCCCAGGACATGCTGGGAAGCACCCAGTGACGGCCCAGCCATGTTGGAGATGCTGGATGGCTCTAACACCTGGCACCAAGGTTGTCCCCACAGCCCCCACGCTGTAATGTGTCCCTACCAAGGAAAGCTGAGCAGATCCCACCATCCCAACCTCCCACTGGAGTGGTGGGTGTGAACTGGCTCCCCTCTGAGCAACCAGGATTCGGAGCTCCCGGAGGTTCCCACCCCAGCAGCGAGGTCCTGCCGCCTCCCCTGCCAAGCTCCGTCCCCTCGGTGTCCCCGCAGTGGCGGAGGTCACGCCTGGCCGGCGGCGCTCGCGGCGAAGCCGCCATCCGGCTCAGCTGAAGCACATTTTGTCCAGCACTTCCTGCATCCTGCCCCATCCCCACGCCGGGGGGGCAGGTCAGCCCGGGGTCAGCTGCTAATTGCAGCCCGGGGGACGGCGGGATGAGGCAGCCACCAGCCCACCGTGCCAGGCTGAGACCAGCACGGGGACACGCAATGGTGACACCCTGCAGCCGAGCCCGGCGCCCCACAAAGAGCTGGGGTGCCCCTGTGACAGGACAGGACACGTCTCTGGCACCACTGTGAGGGTTCCATCTCCTGCTGCAGCTCACTCCAGAATCCATCCTCTCCAAGCCAGGCCACTCCACATGGAAAACACCGCTGGCATCGCTGCTGGATCAGCCCACACCAGGGTCCGACCTCACCTGGCACCTTCCCACGCCACCAAGGGAAGGATGGGGACACGGCTGCGCCCTCTGTGACAGCACGCCCTAGGGCCACAGGCAGGTTTGGTTGCCCTTCTGCTAACTCTGTTTAACGAGGATGTTAATTAAGAGAGACTCGAGGCCAGCCCTTGTGGTAGCGCCCGGGGTTGTTCCAGAGCGCCGTGCCGAGCTTGTTATCCTCATCTCGTGTGCCCTGTGTCACCTGGCTGCCAGCGGGCACCCTGGGGACAGCAGCCCTGGGTGCCACTTCCCCAGCAGCAGCTGTGGGGAGGCCCAGCACAGGGGCTGTGCCTGAGGAGGGTGAGCACAGAGGAGGGGATGGGTTCACCCTCAGGGATGCCTGAGGTTCTGCTCCTTAGGCAAGGCTCCGGGCCAGCACAGGGCCACCCTCCTACACACTCACCTGGGAGGCAGGGATGGAGCCCAGCACGGGGCTGAGCTGGAAGTGGGGTGGAGGGCACCCAGCACCCCACATCCCACCTCCCACTGGCAGGCAGGGTTTGAATCCCACATCTGATTCTTTTCTCCCTAACCTGTTTACCTGCGCAGGGAAGCCCCTGGTCCCTTTGTCCCCTGCTAATGGCCGTGTCCTCCTTGGCAGCTCCATATCCCTGCTATCTCTCTCCTCCCCTGCCAGTGCCCATCTCCCCTGCTAACACCCATGGTCCCTGCCAGTGCCCTGCCAGCACAGCAAGCAGGGTTTGCTGTGCCATGGTGGCATTTCCCCAAGCATTGCTCCTTGCCAAACACAGCTCCAAGCACAGCCCTATTGTGGGTGACACAGCCAGACCAGGGTGACATTCCCAGCAGTCTGCAGCCCCGGCTGTGGGTGGGATGAAGCAGCACCCTCCTTGCAGCTCCCCAGGGGATCAGGGCTGGGGAGGAGGCTGTGTGCTGCTCCCCAGGACACTCTCCCAGCATGGGGTAGGGGCTGGCTCCCTCCAGGTGCCAGGACTGTGCCTTCACACAGCCCCAACCCTTAGCCAGTCTTAAAGAAGCCAGCCAGACTCCTTTTTCCCAGAACATCCCCACCACATTCCTGCTAAGTGCTTTCGGCTGTGCGAGCTCCCAGCAGCCCCTTGCCAGTGCCACCCTGGTCGGAGCAGAGCCATGCACCAGAGCCGTGCTGGGGCACGAGGGTCTGTCTGTCTGTCCCTGCAGGCCTTGAGCTGTGTCACTCACCACACTGGCCCAGCTCCATCGCTGTCACCATGTGCTGCAGTCGTTCCCACACACAGCCCTGGGCCCAGGCGCTGCTGTGACCGGGGTGCCTGGGCTCCAAACCACCCGGAGCTGCAGGAGCAGCTGGGGGAACGCTGCTGGAGAGGGCATTTGGGGCAGCTTTCCCCAAGGACTTTCTGCTCCATCCCAGCAGGTCGCTGCCGGGCAGGGACCGAGCCCACGCGCCGCCGTCACCCCCCTCCTCCGGGTGCACATCTGGCCAGCAGATGCTGGCCCAAACTCTGGCTGGAGCTGGGGACAAAGGCTCTCGCTACCTCCTCCCGGCAGGGCAGAGCCAGCACTGCCGGCTCCAGCCGGATCTTCCTCTTGCCAGGCTGGGATGGCCCTGGAGAACCTCCAGGGATTGGTAGGAGGTTCCCAGCCCACCTGCCTGGCATGATTCCCAACACTGCACCCAAGCACTGGCAGCAACCCAATGGCTCATCCATGGCTGAGCCCATCCAACATCCCCTCCACCCCAGGCAGCTCCTGCTGATTCAGTACCAACACCAGGCCGGGCTGGAAAGCCACCCCAGAGCCCACTCACCTTTGGGAGCTCATTTTAGACTTGTCTCAACAACACGAGCCTCACAGCGGTTCTTCATGGCACATTAATATTATTTCACCAAAACAAAAGGTGTTGGCACTGTGGGTAAAACTCCAGGCAGGTCAAGGAAATATCCCTGGGAGGAGCCAAGGCTAGCTTAGCCCAGGCACTTCCAGGATTAACCGTGGGGATTTAGCAGCCAGGGCGACTCCAGCTCAGCTCATCACACCGTCCCACCACGCTCCGGCGTCGTCACTGGCGAGGTCCCCACAGCCAGCAGGACCACGGAACATGGGCCAGCACCACTGCTGGGGGGCCTGGAGGGCTGGACAGAGGGGTGGGAGAGAAATAACCAAGCTGGAAATCATGACACAAAACATGCATTCATTTTATTCACAAAAACAGCCTGGATCGCTAAAACATTACAAACAGCATTTCAATTTAATGATGGAGAGAGCTGGAGAGACGGGGGGTGAACAGAAGAGAAATATCACTTTGCGTAACTGCTTCAGCACAGGTCCTGCAATATTTGTTTTATTTTGATTTTAACTTCTGTAAGTTTACAAAAATTACGTCTAGGAGTAAACCGTTGCAATTAAGAGGATTTTCTGTACGCAGCATTTCTTGTTCTATATTAATAAACTAACAACGACTCTTTTTTTTTGCCTTTTTTTTACTCTTTTTTTTCCTTTTTTTGAATTCCGCCAGTTGTGTAGCAATTGTTTTCTTCCACCTTTTATACCGACCCTCTTGTGGGTTAAACTTCCAGAGGTGAATGGCAAGGAGAAGGGATACTACATCGCTTTAAACATATTCTCATTTATAAACATGAAGTTGAGGCATTCTAGAAACTATCCACTCTATTGTATGATGGGAAAGAATCAAATAAAAAGTATAAATGAGGGTGCAATTAAACAACTGTGCTAAATTACAGTAGTGCTTATTAGTAACTAGATTTTAAAAGGTTACTGTAAATTTACATTCCCTACACAAGTACTGCATCTTTCACACATAAACAACATCAACACCAAAACACAGAAAGAAACTGATTGTCCATACTCTGTCTATTAAGTCTTGGTACTTTACAGATCCATTGTTTTTTTCTTTTAATTATTTTTTTGTTTTTTATTTGAAAAGCAGTTAAATGTCTGACTAGGACTCAAAGATGTTAAAACGAACGCAAAAAAAAAAAGGAAAAAAAAGAAAAAAATTATAAAAACAGGAATGAGATTTGCGAGAAAATATTTTTGGTTCTAAAGAGACACAGGTGCATCCATTCATTTCAGCCAAAAATCCCTTGCCTGAGACAACACAAGCAAGCAGTGACATTGCACTTGGATGACAGAGCTTTGGGATTCCCGTTCCTACTGGAACCATCTGAACGCGGCTCCTGTAGGAAGCATCACCTTCTGGAAAGGAAGAGAGACAGGGAGGGGGACAGAAGAAGAAGGGACAAGGCGTTAGGTCGGGTCCAGCACAGGTGTGCAGCACCAGGGCTGAGCACCCACCCCTCACCCCCACCCCGGCACCCCGGTCCCCAGCCTTGGGACGGATCCAGCCAGGCTCAGCACCTTTTGATGCCTCTGCATCCCAAGATTTCCATCCCCTGCTGCCAGAGCCCTCCCTGGCCGTGCACCAGCACAGCAGCTCGGCCATTGTTCCCACACCCCCGTGTCCCCATGTCCCTGTGGGCAGCTGGCACAGTGGCACAGCCCCCGGCTTCCCCTCTGGCCAGCGGTGAGCGCAGTGACCGGGCCGTGGGCAGTCGGCATGGCCTGGCACGACCTGGCACAGTCCCCTCACTGCCAGCCCCCACAGTCCCTGCCATGGATGGACAGACAGACACCCAGAGGACAGGAGCCCAGGCACCAGATGATTTTAGAAGCGCATTTGGATGGAAACTGGGAGCAGGAGCTGAATGGGCCTGGGGACACCAGAGCAGGAGCTGCTCAAGACATGGGAATTGCTCAACAACCTGGACCCCAACAGAGCAGCCCCAGGCACCACCAGGTACCTCAGCACCCCCCAGGGAAGAGGGACGAGTCCCACCAGGCTCAACTCCACAGCCAACAAAGGGCCCAACAACAGACAAGGTCTCTTAGAAGCCACCTCCTGAAAGATGGTGTGGGGCCATGCCCGAGTAGCACTGTGGTCCTCTGGAAGGAGAACCAGGGACATTTTCCATCTGGAGGAGGTGGAAAGCCTGCACAATGTTCATGAGAACATGGGTGGAGTATGCAAAGACCACAATGTCTCTCAGTGCCAACAGCCCCCAGGCAAGGCTGGGCTGTGCCAGCCAGACACACAATCACCACAGGATCACCACACAATCACCTGAAAGGACCCTTCAGGTCCCACATCTCCAGACAAGCAAGGGACACCAATGGGAAAGAGGCCACAGGCTGCAGTGACAGGCGTGGGCCAGCAGACTGGCTGCTATGAGGCAAGGGGGGGCACAATACTGAGCCTGTGACAGGGCTGGGACACTCATGTAGCATCCTAAGAGTCAAACCAGGCACATTTTGGTCCCTAATTCCATGTAGGAGTCAGCCAGACCTCACTGGGTCCTTCTTTTGGATCAAGACAGCAACCAAGCCTCAGTGAAAGAGCTGAGCAGCATCACCCCATCCCTGCAGGAGATTTCCACTTCCACAGGCACAACCCAAACATGGGGCTTGGGCAAGGGCAGGGGCACGAAGGGCCAGAATGGGCAGGAGCTGGTGGTGCCCACCCGGCTGCTGACAGATCCCACCTGCTCCTGCTCCCAGCCCATGCTAGGGAGCAAATTGAGCTGGGGCAGTCACAAGCCACAGGCATCACCCCTTCCCCAAGGTATCTATGACACATAATCTGACATCTGGGAAGGCACAAGTGCCCAGCAATGCACAGGGCTGTGGCACTCCACACTGACCACAATGGATCCCACTTAGGCACTGAAAGCACCACAAGCAGGGCAGAGCGGGATGGACTCTCCAGCAAGGGCCACTTACCCAGACCCATCATCCCAGAGGAGAGGAAAGAGGGGAGAGGGGGCTCCTCACGGGTCTGGAAGGAGATGTCTCATAAATATCTATGCTCCTTTATTATTAAAGGAAGATGGACAACCAGCTCTAATGTGGATGTCCAGGAAAGATCTCCCTCATCCCCACAATCACAGACCTACAGAATGGTTTAGAGGAAACCTTAAAGATCCTCTCATTCCATCCCCTGCCATGGGCAGGGACACCTTCCACCAGACCAGGCTGCTCCAGGCCCCATCCAACCTGGCCTTGAACACTTCCAGGGATGGGGCAACCACAGCTTCTCTGGGCAAACTGTGCCAGGGCTTCAACACCCTCATCATAAACATTTCTACATTATGTCCAACCTAAATCTGTCCTCTTTCAGTTTAAAATGTTCACCTCTTGTCCTCCATGGCCAGAGTCTCTCTGTGAGGCTGAGATGAGGGTGACAGTGGCCCTCACTGGCTCTATCTGGAGCACCAAAGCTCTTCAGCACAGCTTCTCTGGATGAAGAACAGCTCTGATGAGTCAAATCCCAACTATTCGTGGCCTTCATGTGACCTACAGCTCTGCAGACAAGCCCAGGGTGACCTGTGCAGGGCTGGCCAGCAGCCCCCACAGCATCAGCCAGGGTTGCTGAGGCTGGCAGAGCCCAGAGGAGCCTGGTCAGCGCAGGGACGTGCTGCTGCCTGCTCCCAACACCCAACCTCACGGTCTCAGAGCCCCAGGCAGCCCCAGCACGGCGGGACACCAGCAGTGACCGGTTCTTCAGGCCCTGTAGATGTGCAGATAAAGCTTAACAGCAGCTGAGGGATTTAGCCCGTTTTTTTAACGCCACCATAAAGGTTTAATTCTATTTTTTTTTACTGCTTGATTTTAGATCAATGTTTAATCATAGCTGTGCCCCCTGTCTGGGCTCTCCTAGGATGTTCCTCTGGATGCATGGGGCTGGCAGGACAGAGTCACTGTCCTTCCTCTGGGGGGGCAATGGCACTGCCCCCCACATACAGGGACAATGCTTCACAAAACCTTGTGAATGATTCAGCCCTATAGGAAGGGCCACTGAATGGACCCTTCTGTCCCAGTGTCCAGTACAGCAGTGTGATGGCACCCCACCAGGACCAGCAGTCCATGGAACTCTGCATCCTGGCCCCCTCCAGGCAGGTCTCCAGCACAGCACAGGTGCTGGTGGTTGCCCTACAGCTGGCCCAATGTATGAGCAAGGCTGGTTGACAGGTCAGATTCAACAAGCCAGCTTTGACCCAGGTGACCTGGGACACTGGCCGGGGTCATGGTGTCCCTGTGCCAGCCACAATCTTGTACAACCCTTCCAACAGTGCATGGTGCAAGTGGATGTTCTGAGAGAAGGGGTGGTCTGGCATGAAAAGGGGATGGTGACGTCCTGGAGTGACCCACACCTGCCCAGGGTCCATCCCACCAGCATGGTGGCATCCCTCTTGAGCCTCAGTACACCTGGTCATGCCCAGGGGGATGGGGCTCATCTCTGCTGGGGCCCAGCTCCACCAGGTGCAGAACCCTATTTCAGTGGCCTCCATCTCCCAGCCAGTCATGAGATGGAGAAACCCATCACAGGGGTGACTGTTGCATGGGGTCCTGGCTATTTATCAGCCCCAGACCCAGCGCTGGGAGAAGGGAGCGACTCCTCCAGCTGCTGAGAGCTCTGAGTCTATTGACCCGCTTTAGGACTCTTTGGAAGAAATGAACTTTTTTTTCCCTTTCTCCCTTTTTCCAGATCACTGACTCAGCAAATTAGAACAAGAATATAATTTAGCAATACAGCGGTTTTTGAAAGACACAGTCCCCCTCTCCTCATCCCCACCGCCCAAATAGATTTTTTTTTCCCCTTCAGTATTCATTCAGAGCTGATGCTAATTGAAAAACGTAGAACGTGGCTAAGGGAGCAGCGGGCCTTCGTTGCATTGGCACCACCAGAGGAAGACAAGGCCCTTGTGCCAGGATGCACCACCCAGCTGATGCCCAGGTGACCTTTTAGCCTGTCTGTCTCTCCATGGGGATGTGCTCACCAGAAGGAGGAAGAACACCAGAATGGCTGACACTGGGGTCAGCTCACGGGAAAATCAATCCTGGCTTCAACACAACACCTGGGTGTGCAGGATGGGGGAAGCTCTGCCAGAGCATGGGGCACTCCTGCCCTGCTGGCACCCAGCCCCCGCCATGCCATGCCACCATCAGCTGCCCACGGCCCCTGAGGCCCCCACAGCCCACGTCACCAGACTTTCCCTGTAGTCCCACATGAATGTCACACCTCCCCAGTGGATTTGGCAAGGTGGCACCCCAACCCAATGGCTCTCCTCCAAAGCCAAGGACATCCACAAGCAGGCCATGGTGGGCAGTGACAGCCTGAGCACCTGGCTCACACCAGGGTACCTGGGCAACCCCAGCAGGAGCAGGAATGTCCCTGGCTCTGCTGGGTGCTAAAACAGGAGCACTGCCAGTGGGGACTGCAGCACTGCTGCCACAGGAAATCCAGCTGCTGCCCTATGGACTCATCCTGACCACCCCAGAGGGATGCTGGCCCAGGGACACCTGGCACAGCCACTCCACTGGCGATGCTGTTTGCTCCCAAAACCAGGGATTGTTGTGCTCCTGCTCAGAGCGGAATGAGCTGAGGGGTTGGGCTTTGGTTGCACTGTGGCCACAAGTTTCATCATCACCAATTACCCCAGGGTCTGCCCCAAAAAGTCATCCCCCTCCTCTGGGGCTGTATGTTGCTCCATATCTCTGCCACTCACTGAGGACAGGGGATGCTGTCACCAAAACCCCATCAGAGCCCCACTGCTCCCTGTGCTTGCAAAGGGGAGAGCAATGTCCAGCGTGCCCAGGGAGAGACCTCAGCCCTCCTCCCCAGATCAATCAACCCCCGTACATAGCACGGGGTGAGACTGGGGGCACTGGGCAGAGAAGACATCTCAGCATGAGAGCTGTTAATGGAAAAGGGAAAAATAAAAAAAAAAAAAAAAAAAGAAGTACCAGGTGTTTTATTATCTAGGGCAAGATCCAAACCCAGGAGCGCAGCCCGAGGAGGGGTTAGGGTGCCTGAGAGGGGCCGGTTACCTCCAGTGCTGCAGAAGGCTTCTTTTTGAGTTCTTCACATTTTCGGAATTTGCAAATCTGGTGGCCAGTTTTGCGATTCCTACAACTGCTGCACTGCTCGCAGTTTATCCGTCTTCGGCAGGGCGGGCACATGCCGCATCTTTTCCGTTTCTTTTTCCCCGAATTGATGGCAGATGCCAACTCATTCTGCATGGGATACTCTGCCAAGCCAGCCATATGGAGCGCGCTCTCTGCCAGAAACACGCCGGCAGGGGTCATAATGAAAAGGCCTGGGTTGATGGGAAAAGCCCCCAGGTAAGGAAAATCAGAGGGGCCGTTCATTGTCTCTGCAGCTGAGACTGCCTCCATGTCAGAGATACCAGTCCCGTGCTCGCTTGTTAGAGGAAGATGCTCCTGTACCACTCTTTTGAGCATTTCTGTCGACTGAGCAAACTGTTGGAGGGCGGTCTGTCCTTCTGAGGAGAGCTCCGACATCCGGTCTAATTTGCTCAGCATACTAGAGATGTTTTTGTGCTTTGAGGTAGAATGACTTTTATCCACAGTCGCATCATTGCCATTAGCTAAGGGGTTGCCTTTCTCTGAATGTTCGCTTACCGAGCTGCTGCTACCAAAGGTGGAATAGTGGGAGAGTGGACGGGACTTCTTAAGACTTTTGTTCAAAGGTTCACTTATTATTCCACTTTTGTTCCTCCTCTCGGAGTTGACAGGGGGTTGAGAGTCATCTTGGTTATTTTTTTCCGTCTCTGGCTTGTTCCCAGTGTCTTGATGGGAGCCCGAATTTGACATGGTGCCCGGAGCACAACAACCAAACCAACCCCAAAATTAAAAAAAAAAAAAAAACCCAAAAACAAAAAAAAAAAAAAAAAGCCAACAAAAAACCCAAAAACCCACCCTAATGCCAAAGTGAAAGACCCCCAAAGCCCTTCTGGTAGCACTGGCCCACCAGCCACCGGGGATGCTCAGACGGGACCGCACATCAACGGGGCGTCTCCTCCCGCGCTGGCTGCGGAGGACTCAGGGTGCTCTCAGTGCACAGACATACTCTGCGGCTCTGGGACACACCACGCGGCTCTGGAAGGAGAAAAGAAAAGAGAGTTAGCACTGGCAAGAGCCAACAGGCTTTTCAAAGCAGCTCTTCCTCCCCCTGCCATGAAAATCTCAGCGCCGTGAACAAAGGAACTCCAGGGAACGGACCTCGGTGGAGATCCGTTCCGCTGCTCTCTAAAAGGGTCGCCATCCAGACAGAAGTGGGGGGTCACAGGGGAAGTCCTGGCCTGGTAGCAATGGCACTCTGATGCTTAAAGACTCTCTGTGCCTGGCTCTCCTCCCCCAGGGACAGCAGCCCCAGGGAAGTCACGGGGCTCATCTCCCGCTCCGCTCCAGCGGCGTGCGGCCCCACACCGGACGGGGCTGCAGGCGCCAGCGGGATGCTCCCAGGCCAGGAGCTGGAGCTCATGCAAGGGGTGCCTGGTTCCCACCCTGCAGCCATCCTTGTCCCCCAAGCCAAGTGCCATGGAGCCAACACCCCAGCTCCCACAGTCCCAGGGGTGTTGCTCACCCAGCTCAGGCTAAGCTGCACCCCTTCTCCTCCTCCTCTTTCTCCTCCTGGACCATTGTCCCTGAGCCAGCACTGGGCAGGGGAAGGAAGCCACATGGAGAGCAGCAGTGTCCACCTTCAAGTGCCTCAGGGATCCACAGCATCCTCCTCCAAACCCCACCAACAGCTGCAGTGTTCACCCCAAATCACACAGGGAGCTGCACCATCCAATTCTCAGTCACTTCCAGCATCCACTTCCAAATCCCATGGACAGCCATGGTGTTCACCTCCAAATTCCCATAAGAGCTGCAGTGGCCACTTCCAAATCCTGTGGACAGCCATGGTATCCACCTCCTAACCCCACCAAGGGCTGCAGTGTCCATCCCCAAACCAAACAGGGAGCTGCAGCATACACTTCCAAGCCTCATCAGGAGCTGCAGTGCCCACCTTCAACCCCATAGGGAGCCACAGCATCCACCTCCAAGCCCCACTGCTGACCTCCTGCCATGCCCCAGCATGCCCAGCACACATGCCCAGCTGCTCCAGCAGCGCCACGGGCTCAGCAGTGACAGCAAGAGCCTTCCTGGAGCGGATGCTATGCTGCTGTCCCTGGGGCAACTCCGGGGCAGCTGGGTCCAGTGTGGCTGCAAACACTTGTTGTTGTGAAATTCCTCCTCCTCCTCCCTCCCGAGCACGCACGCACACAGGCACCGCCAAGTAATCAGGCTTTAGAGGAGAAAAGCTGCAGGGCTTAATGGAGCAGGAACCCAGGTCCCCACCCCGGCGGCAGCTGGGGGAGGGTGGCACGGGGAGGAGGCCCCTCGCCCACCCGATCCCTCCATCCTGGCTATCCCAGCACCTTCCTCTCCAGGGCCCAGATGGGGATGTGGAGAGCTCTGCTGAGACCCTCACTCCTGTTGTAGGGGTGATGCAGCAGAGAGGGGCATCCCTGCACCCCCACACCCCACTCCTGCTCATCCATCACCCGTCGGATCCCCTTCTCCAGTGCAACCCCAGGAACCCCACAATAGCCCAGGAGGACCCTTTCCCACGGACAGAGCTTGGGCATCGCCGTTAAAACGCTGATGAGGGCAAGGTCCCTGTGCCAACTACCGTGGTACCGGCTGCGGAAGCAGCCCCGGTGTCTCACTCGGGTGCCAGAGCCGGCTCGCCCACGGAGAAACCCCCCCGCCCTGGCGCTGAAAACCGCTTGCTTCAGCTGCTGCGGGATTTAAGATGCAGCGCGGATCGATGCAGGGCTTGGGCTCCAGCCGGGAGCTCGCCAGGCCACGTGGGGAGGGAGGGCTGCGGCGGCAGGACGGGCTGCCCTTCCCCAGCATCCCGCCTCACGCCAGGCGGGGGGATGCTGAGCAGCCGCGAGGTGGGGTGCATCCCAAAGGGATGATGGGGTGCTGGGAAGACGGGCGAGCTGCTGCCATGCAGCTGAATCACTCGTCCCGTCTGCCAGAGAGGTGGGAAACCTGTCCCTGGAGACCTTAGGACGGGTCACACCTTAGTGCCGACAGCAACGGGCGCTGGGGCCGGAGCGGGGAGCGCGGCAGGAAAAGCACCGGACGGGAGGATGTGAGATAAAGCCCCCGGTGCTGTTATCTCACGCCTGCCCGCGGCCGCCTTTCCTGCGGCCCTGCGCCTCTTCCGCCCGCCCCGCGCCGTGCCGGGAGCCAAGCGCCCGGACACACGGCCCGGGACTCGCCACCCTGCCCGCTCGCCGCGGGCCATCGGAACCTCCGCGCCGCGGGGCTGCCGGGGAGCTCGGGTGGCTCCCCAGCCACGACTGCCGGAGATGCTGCGTCAAAGAGCTGGGTCCTGCCCGCATGGGTCTTCCCACGGCCCCACAGCGGGCTCCCGGTGCCAGAGTGGAGGGGACACGGCTGAAGCCACGGCGGGGTGACCATTTCCACCAGTTCCCATCTTCTTCCGCAGCCAGACACACCGTCCATCCTCCCTGGCTGGTCCCACCGTGCCGCAGGGACCGGGTAGCAGCAGCTCTGAGCCCCCGCTCGCCGCCCCTTCCCACCGGGGCGATGTCTGCGCAGCCTGGCACAGCCCCGGCACCCGCGGGACGGGGCCGGCCCAGCCCACCCGCCGCGGCTCCCGCAGCCGGAGACACCGGGCACGGCGCCGCGGCCGCGCTCGGCCCCAGCGGCGCAAGGCAGCGCCCGCGGTTGGCACGGGGCGCGGCGCCGAGCCGTGCCGAGCCGTGCCAGCGGCGCCACCGCACAATCCCGCCATTGTCCCGGCCGCCGCTTTGCCTCCGCCAGCTCCCACCATCTGCAACCCCCCGGCGCTGCCCTCCGGCCCCCGGGGCCGGACACCGCGGCCGTGCCAGCTGGGACCGCTCTGTCCCCGCTCTGTCCTCGCCAGGCACCCCACACCGGGGTGCTGGGGCTACGCGGCTAGTTCACATGAAAAGGGGGGTCCCCCACCCTGCCACCGCGGGACCACCCAGCACAGCAGATATCGCTGCTCCTCGCCAGCCGCTGCCCGGCCCCGTCGTTAATTGCAGCGGGGGGAGGAATTAATGATCTTAATCCCTTCTTTATGATTGACCCGAGCAAAGACGGTGAGGCCCCCCCCGTCCCGTTTCTGCCCCTTTTCCGGCCCCCATCCCTTGGGGAAGGCGCCGGGCAGCGTCATCTGGGTCCCTGTCAGAAGGTGCTTAGTCCCCGCGGCATTAAGGGGCACGTGATGGGCTCCCTCGCCCGGGTCTTTGCACGGGGCAGCTTAACAGCCTGGAGGGACGCCAGGGTTCAAGGGGACACCACCAAGGTCGGGAGGCCCCAACCCACAACCAGGGCTTCCCAAGCCTTTGCAGGACACTGTTCCTCCCCTGCAACCAACCCCCTGCCATGTGCAGGGTCCAAAGGCCAGAGGGTCCCAGGGTGAGGGACAGCACGTGTGGAACATGTTGTCCTGAGAAGCTGTGGCTGCCCCATCCCTGGAAATGTTACAGGCCAGATTGGAGGGTTACCCAGTTACTCCAGGGTTTGGAGTAACCTGGTCTAGTGGAACATGTCCCTGCCCACAGCAGGGGGTGGAATGAGATGCTCTTTAAAGACACTTCAAACCCAAATCATCCTGTGATTCTATGATTTCCATGGGTCACCCCAAAGACCTGCCTCCCACCAGCCTGGAATGCTGAGATGGGCCAAGGCAGCTTGTGCTGTCCCATAACCGTGGCAGGGAAAAACTGGGATGCTCCTCTACCTGGGTCTTCCCCCAGTTCTCAGCACCACACCACCCCTCACCTCCTCCACTCTGCCCCAGGGCTCCCTGCATCCCAGCACACAGGGGACTGCTCTGCAATAGTCCTGACAATGCCAAAATAAATAAAGGTTGCAAAAGGATCATCTCTGGTGGTCCGGAAAAACCCCTGCCAGCCAGGGAGACTGGCTGAGAGTCCCCCCGGTTGCAGGCACCATTCACTGTCAGAGGGGAGCAGGAGAGGAGTTTTGCTTTTCCTAAAAAATGACAAGCTGCAAATTCCAGCTGGCTCCCCTGTGTTTTCGTTGCATGGCTGGAAAGCCATCAGCTCCCGCCGACCTAAAAAGTCTCGTCTTCAAGAAAGAACTTCTGCTTTCCTTTAATTTTAAATAAATCACCCTCCTCCCAGAAAAGCCGCCGGTTGGTCAGCCGTGCACAGACACGGCGTAAAGGGAGAAGAAAGCAGCAAAGCTGAAGCCGAGCTGCTCCCGGGCTCTGGAAACAAAAGGAGAAAATCAAAATTCGCCTTTTTTCTAATCCCTGGGCGCTGGGTGGGCACTGGGGGCGGTGGCTTTGTCCGCCTGCAGCAGACGGAGGACGAGGACGGAAGGGACCCCGGCGTCTTTTCAGCCTGGAGAAAGGCTGCAATTGTCCCCTCTGCCGCGTTTTTGTCCCCACTTCCTCCCCCTCACCGTGTGGCCGCCGCCTAGCATGGCCCCCACCTCCTCCCCACCATCATTCCCTGGACACAGACGGATGGATGGATTCAGCTGTGCCATGCACCGACCCATCACCAGCGTGTGCCCCTCTTGAAGGCATCCCAGGAAAGATGTCAGTCCAGGCAGGCTGCAGCCAGAGGCACCTTTCCCTTGCAGCTCCAAAGAGGGGCTGGAGGTGGTCCCTGTGTTCCTCAGCTGCTCTGGCCAACAGTGGACAGGAAACCTTGAGATGGCCAGGATCACGGGACCATAGGTGGTGGAAGCGATGCACGGGGAGACAAGACACCCTGGAGGCATCCTGGTGTCTGAAACACATCCTGGGATGAGACACCCGGTGTTTAGGACAGCACCACGGCCCTGTAGCACTGCCACAAGCCAGAAGGTCCAGCAGCAACCCAGGTCAAAGGCTCAGGAGAACAAGCTCCACCAGAACAAGGTTCACAGCAGCTCTGACCCCAGCACCACAAGAGCTGATTCAGCTACCAGGTGCCCATTTCTGCAGCACAGTCGAACCCGCTGTTCCCTCCACCAGGTGTTGACACAGGTCAGCTGAAACAGGCGGTCATGTCTTATCACAGCCTCACCAGCCAGATGTCCAGCAGCAGGTGAAGCAAGAGAGAATTCAATCCATGATCTCCCAAGGCTGATTACCCCTACAGGACACCCATCCATGGTGCCTGATAACCAGGTGCCTGAGGCAAAGACAAGCCTGTTATTTGCAAGCCATCATCTCTGTCAGTCCAACAGCCCCCAAGCTCTGCTCTCTGCATTCATCCTTCCAAAAACTGGTCCAGCCAGAAGATCCACTCCTGGATGTACCATGGAAGTTACCATCACCCACCACATTTTCTCCAGACATCAAGAGAGGACACTCAGGCCTAGGTGAGGTTGGAGCAGTGCTGTGAGTGCTCAGGCTCACCCTGGGTGGGTTAAAGACACAGAGGTATGACAGGTCAAGGTATGACAGATTGCCACATGGGCAACTCACACAGCCATGGTTCATCTCTTGTGCTCCAGAACATCCTTCGAAGGGCCAATCATGGCAGCCACTCTGCTTGTCTCTGCTGCCGAGGTGGCACTGAGGGATGTTAAGAAGCCAACTCCTGAATTAAAAGGCTATGGAAGATTAAATCCAGCATCTGGAGTTTGCCCTGGAAGCAGATGGCAAATCATCATGGTGGACAGAGTGCCTTTCACCTGTCTCCTCACAGGCAGCCACTCGGTCCCAGAGATGTGACCCAGGAGCAACTCTGGACATATACACAGGGTGGGTCAGGATGTGTCCTGCCAGGCACATCCTTAGGGACAGCGTGGTGAGGCCATGCCACATCCTGCTGAGCAAGCAGGAGGTGATGCCACCTCCCCCAGGTGGGCTCCCTCCACCAGGGATCCAGCTAGGCCATATTTTTTTCCCACTGGTGCTGGGTTTTTCCGTGTAGCCCCATGGCTGCTGCAGGTTTCCCAATCTGCTGGCACAGCCACACCCAGATGCCTGACTCAGGTGACACCCCAGAGCCTATCACCAATATGCCCTGGACTTCCAAGGAGCCTATCATCATGGAGAGGACAAGGACTGCCTCCGTGCACATCCTTGAACCTCACCCTGTGGCCCTGGCACAGCTGGAGCCACCAACACAGGGACCGACCTGCACCCAGGGCTGCCCCAGCTGGGAAATGTGGCTGTGTCCTGCCTCTGTGGGGTGGTGGTTACGGATTAAGGAGTCTTAAATGTCAGACGACCAGGCGCTCCCTAGAAATCCACTTATCTCCGCTGCCACTCGGAGCGGCCAGAGCCGGGCGGTTATGGAGATAACGCGATTTGAAGCGTCCACCCGAGCATTGCAGGGCTGCGGGTGCCCTGCGGACAACGCCAGGCACCTCCTCCCCTCCTCCACTCGCCCAGCTGCTGCCCAGAGAGCCGGGTGATGGCCACACTGCTCAGCCCGGGGGCTGCACACACCTGCGTGGTCCCCCCCTCCCCAATTCCGGGGGATGAGGGAGGCTTGGCAGCCTCGGTGCTCATCCATCCCCCCCTGTGCCAAAGCTGCACCAATTCGCTGCCCAAATCCTAAAACGACTGTAACTAAAACCTACCAGATTGAGCCTGGGGAAGAGCCCCCCCCGCCTCTCCCCCCTCTCCAAATGGGATTGAACAGATCTGCTCTCGCACGAGCCCAGCTCGCAGCCAAGCAGCATCTGACATTCACGCGCCGTGGCACGGCTCTGCCGCTCGCCCACTCCCCCCGGCTTGGCATCGCCCCGGAGACGCGCCATCAATCCCAGCCCAGCAGAACACCCCCTGTCCTCTGCTAGTCCCCTCCAGACCTTCCTGGAGGGACCCTCTGGCCCAACTAGATCCCCGTGTTCTGCCCACCGAGTGAGGCCCCCAAGGTGATTCAGGGCTGTGAGGTTCAGGGGACCAGGCAGAATGACCCCAGGGCATGGGGGACAGGTGGGCAGGGGCAGGCGCTGCCCAGTGGCAGATGCCAACAACAACGGGCATCCCAGCAGGACCTCCAAAGAGCTGGGGGGCTGAAGGTGGCTTTGCCCCGAGGAGACCCACACATGCCTGCCTAGGCCAAGCTAAGGTGTGTGAATCACTCTGTTAACAGATGGGGCAATTACAGCGTCAATTACTTGGGGTCTGACCAACAACCAGGTCACGGAGAGACCCTTGGCATGGGCAGAGTGAAGGGAAGTTAATTAAAAACCAGGGGAAAAGCTATAGGCACAGTCGCATGGGAATGCTGGATGGCAAAGAGCCCCAAAGCAAACAGTGCCACTCCAACGTTGTTCCTATGTACATGTGCCACCTCCAAGTGCCACCTTTGATGGTGCCCAAATCTATTCATGCCACCTCCAGGTGTCACCCTCAATTGTGCCTAAATCCATTAGTGCCATCTTCAAGAACAGCTCCAGCCCCGAGAGGTCCCCTTGTGCTCCCAGCTCTCTCAAAACCTCATCCTCCTGCATCCCACCAGGCAGCTCCATGGTGGAAGAGCACAAACCAAGAGGCTGCTCCAGATCCCAGGAGAGCTGGCACTGGGATGGGCCGCTGCACCCACACCAGCACCTGTGTCACTGTCACCACTTGAGAGCACCGGGGCCACCTCAGTGCATTTGAGTTTGTCCTCTGATGGGTGGTGGGAACCTTGTGGTGCTCAGTGATGGGATCCCAAACACCCACGATCCCTGCTCCTGAGGACAACTGCTTTGGAAGAACCACTTTTCCCAGCAGGAAGGCGACGGCCCCATCGGAAAGCCGCCGGCCTTGTTGGAAAGCGGGTCCGCAGACGGCAGCTATTGACAGATGTCTAAGAGGACGGCGAATAATCCCGTCTTCCTCTGGGAGGATTCGGGTCGCCCTCGCCCTCACCGGGGGTTTATCCATTGTCTGGATCTGCCGGCGATTGTTATTTTTGGTCAGCACCGCGTTTTGCTTGGCCTCGCTGGCAGGAGGGAAACAGGAGGAAGAAGAGAAAGGGGAGGAAGGCTGCTTGGCCAGGGCTTGGCGGGGGGGGAGACCAGCTCAGCTTTGGGAGGGGGCAGTGAGGCACCCCACAGCCCACAGGGAGTCGAGCTGGTCTCTTCCCAGCCCCACAGCCTTGCTGAGCACAGCCAAAACTCACCACAGCAATGGGGCTGGCACTATCCCATCCCTGTGGTGCCCCGGGGAGTTGCTTCCAGTAAGCTCAGTGGGCCTGAGAGGCTTGAGAGGTTCTGGGGTACAGGTTTTGGGATGCAGGCAGCAGTCAGGGCTCTCTCTGTCACCAAAACCAAGTGCAGGGTGTTTTCTGAGGGATAAACAAACCCTGTCTGCAGACCTACACATGTCTCAGGTCCATGCAGACAAGCAAAAAAAACCTGGGTAGCTTCAGGAAGACAGATCCCCAACCTGCCCTGGCCTCCTGAGCTGTGGACTCCCATCCCTCACACCTCACCCTCAGCACTGCCAACCCTGCTGGCAGGTGCTGTCCTTCCTGGTAGCTCGGAGCTCACCAACATTGCAGGGTGCAGCTCAGCCAGCCTCTGAGATCTGCACCTACAGAGGCATTAGTGAGACCCTGGAACAGGTCACCCAGAGCAGCTGTGGCTGACCCATCCCTGGAAATGTCCAAGGCCAGGTTGGATGGGGTTTGGAGAAAACCAGGAGAGTGGAAGGTGTCCCTGCCCATGGCAGGGCTTTAAGGTCGCATCCAACCCAAACCATTCCATGATTCTGTGATTCTATCCTGCTGAGACAGGCACAAGGGAAGGCAGAGCTGGGATAAGAGCATCCAAGAGGATGTTTCATGGGAGAAGACACAGAAATGCCTCAAGACTTTGCTTCTCCCCATCTCCCCAGCAGCGATGCAGGGAGTATCCCCTCAAGGCAGGGCTTGCCATCCTTCTCCAAATCTTTCCATCACCTCCCAGTTTGCCTGCAGAGCAGGAAGACAGGATAAAGATCCCTCCCCACTCCGTGGGATTTTGCTCCTACAAGAGATGGAAGGCATGAGCACAGAACTGCCTCTCCCGAGCTTTCCCCACGCTCAGCACCACTTGTCATTCAAGCAAACCCCGTGGCCTTTAAGCTGCCAAGGTACCAGAGCTGCTCTGGAATCGGAGTTCGCTCGGCTCCTGCCCTGGAGCAAGGAATCTGAAACGCTGCCACTGGAAACGAAACAGAGCATCCGTCATTTTACTTGCCAGAAATATATCCAGCCCCCAAAAAAAGAAATACTGCCTGCAAAAGAGCCAGCAACAAAGCCCTCGATTCCACCGGTGAAGCAGAGCCCGGTGTTGAGCATTTCCACTGGAATTCTGATTCTCTTCCCAGTTCAAAATCACCCGAAATAAAACGAGCAGCAGAGCCAGGTTATGGACAGAGGGGCCAGAAGAAGGGCGTCAGGTCATAATAAGAAGTTCCCACCTAGGATGCTACAAAGAAAATCCATGGATTTGAAAAGAAAAGAGGCAGGTGGCAGAGGCAGGGCTGGAGGGGATGAAAGCTCCAGAGGAGCACAACGAAGACCAGGCAGCCCCGCCGTGGGGATGTCCAGGGGAACCCACCGTGCCCACGGCATCCTGCCCGCAGTCCTCCCAGGCAGGCAGGTCGTCACCCCCAGCCATTCCCAGCCGCATCCCCAGGAAAAGCAGCAGCGCGTTCCCAGCCAGCCCAGCCCCCAGCCCAGGCACGCCAACCCAAATATCTGCGAGAGGCGCTCCCCTCCCTGGGAACGGCGACTCGCCGCAGAGTTCACATGCCCCAGCAATGCCTGATTAAACTCCCAAACTCCAAGGGAATACCCCTGAGGCTGTCTGAAGATAAGCTAGGAGCTAGGCTGCTCTCAGGAAATGCAGGAACTGGGAAAGAGCAATCCTTTTTTTTTTTTTTTCTTTTAGATCCAGAATAACACAGAGCAAACCCTGTTGCTCTCTAGCTCAGACACAAGCTGAGCTTGCTGCTGTGCACCCTGAGAGCTTCCTGCTCCCTGAGACATTGCAGGTGACTGACCCCTGCTGCAAGCCAGACCCCACTGGAGGCACTGGGGATGGCACCAGAGAGCCCAGGACAGCTCCAGGCAGCACAGGCGAGCAGGCTGGAAGGTGCTGAGCACGGGGACAGAGCTGGAGCCCTGGCAGAGGGGAGGGTGCTGCCCAGGACATTGGGTGCCAGAGGATGGGGACACTTGCTGCCAACACCTCCAAGACTGGGATGCTTGGCAGGTGCTCCACCATTTTGGTTCACCTCAGGCGCTGGTTTCACTGGTCCTCAGGTCTCCTGCACCCCTCACTGTCTTTTTCCATTCCTTGAGCTTTTCCATGTGGGGTGGTCATAGCACCAGACCCAGCTCTCCAGGCCATCCGCACACTCAAGGGCAGGGCAGTCATGGAAACCATGTTAATGCAGCACCCAAACAAACAGGCAAATTGGAGCATCCTGGGATCAAGAGGAACATGATGCTCCTCCCTTCTGCACCTGCTGCATCCCAAGGAGCAACCAGCACCTCATCCTCCAGAGCCACAGGCGGGGATTGTACCATGTCTTGGGGACCAGGGAGCCCCAAGGGTGTCCTGGCTGATGACAGGGACACTGCAACACTGGCATCAGTGGTGAGCAAATGTCCTCAGACACAAGGTCTGCCCTCAACCAGGACCATGCCTGGGGAGACCTGCACCCATCACAGTGTGCTGTCGGGTGAGCAAACACACCTGAGGCCAGAGGATACACATGGACTGACCCAAGCCAAGCTCTCCTTCAGAGATTCCTCTTGGATATCTTTTTGGTTCTTAACCAAGAATCAGCCCCAGTGAAAGGCCTCTTCCTTCCCTGTGCATGGCAATAGGAGGATAGAACAGCAGCACTGCTGGACAACCTGCTGGCAAGAGTTATTAGGAAAACTGCTCCTGGAAAATTGTTCCCAGAAAACTGTCAGGCCAATGATGGGGTGGCAGGGCAGGGAGGTGTTGTACCAAGGCCCAGCTTCTGTGTTTGATCAGATACCAGTCTGACTGCAGAAACCACCGGGGCTGCTCTGGAACAATCAGATTGTCCCTGGGGTCCTGCACAGCCATAAGACCCCACCATGGCCTTTCCATGCACGAAGGGGGTATGGAAAATCAGTGGATAGAGACTTCTAACCATGGCCTGTTGTAACGGAACAAGGCATGAGGGCTTTAAACTGACAGAGGGATAAGATATTAGGGGGAAATTCCCTGTGAAGGTGGCACAGGTGCCCAGAGCAGCTGTGGCTGCCCCATCCCTGGAAGTGTTCAAGGCCAGCTTGGACAGGGTTTGGAGCAAACTGGGCTAGTGGAAGGTGTCCCTGCCCATGGCAGGGGGTGGAATGAGATAGTCTCTTCTGACCCAAAGCATTTTCTGAGCCTATGGCAATTTCTAAAAAGCACAAGTGAGGTGGGAGAAGCTGTCAGGTCCTAAAGAACCAGGCCCGGGACATTTGGAAAGCAGAGCTGAAGTCCTGGGAACAGAGAAGGGATCACCATCACCATCACCAGCCACAGCATCAGTCAGGATGGGAGGACCCTCAGCTCAAAAAGCTGCAGGACTCACAGTAAGAAACAGAGGTTCACTCTATGCCTTGAGGAGAGCAGCCATGGAAAAACCCATCTACAAGCTGTCACAACACAGAGGACAATAGGGATGGGCCACAAGACCGAGCCTGGGGAAGCTGAAGCATGAAGGAAACACTACTTGGTGGGAGCTGGAAAGGGCTTATCACACTGGAGACATGCTTTGAGGGGACTGACTGCAGGGTGCCAGCCTGTCTGGGCTCATTGCTCCTTCCTGGCCCCAAGCTCTGAGGGGCTACCCTCAGACTAGAGCTAGATGTCAGTGCTTCTGCCTTCCCTCATTTCCCAAGTGGCAGGCTGGAATGACAAGCAGCAAGTTGAATGTAGCTGGTGTCTGCCACATGGTGGTCCAGCCCTTCTCCAGCAGGCCCAGGGTGGGTTCAGAACTCCAGCCTGCTCCCAGGACCTGCCTGCCACATTGGTGAGCCCCCTGCGAGAGAACCATCTTCCCTCACCAGGGAAGGGTTTGATCCCATCAGGGTTTTCATTCCTCCTGAAACCCAACACCCATATCCCCATCTCCAGATGGATCTTCCCACAGCACTGCCAAGCTCCTGGCATGGGAGGGAAGCTCCAGAGCACAGAGCTCCCAACCAAATGGGCTCCCATTGCCCGTTCTCAACTTCCATGATGAACATCCTCTTCGACTTGCTGCTTCCCCAGCCTCCTCCAGCCCATCCTCCTCCCTCTTCCTCATGCCAGAGGATCCTGCACCTTGCCCTCAGCAGCATGATCCATAGAGGATGAGCCCAAGGAAGGCTGAGGGATGAGCAGGGGCTGTGGGATGAGCTGGGCAAGGGAGCACCTACAGAATCCATCCCCCAACAAGCTGGAGCACCAGCAGATATGGACTTGGTGGTGGTAGATTTTACAAAAAGGAACTTATCCTTGTGTCTGGAATAAGCCCTGGAATTTTAGGGACTGTCCAAAACATCTCCCTCAGTGTTCTGATGAAACTGTTTTCATCCCATGAGCTCCACAAAGACCTGTCTGAGGGGGGAGGAGGGGGTTTCCTGCTATCATAGCTCCTGACACTTTTGACATAAGGCACATCTAGGTTAAGGTAGAGAAAATCCCAAGCAATTCCTGACCAGGTTCCCCTCAACCAGTGTGGCTTCCCCATCCCCATCCCAGATGGACCTACCTGCCCGCCCTGTACTTCTCTCCTGAACCCTGTGATGCTGAACGACAGCAACCGGAGGGGGAACATCCTCCTCTGAGGATTTTTCAGACAAAAAAAAAAAGTACTTTTTCACCCTGATGATGCCTTTTTAACAATGCAACAAAGCCAAGTACTGGTGCCAGGGCTGCAGCCCTCGCTATCCCGGGGGAAGCAGCCAGCACCCACGCCGGGGATTCAGGATGGGTGTCTCCAGAGGATGGCCACGGGCATCCTCGCCTCCCTGCAGCAGCACCCCCGCTTCAGCTCAAGGGCTTTAAGCTGGAGCAGCACAAGTCCCCGCTGCAGCCCCCCGAGGAGTAAGGCTCCCTGAGCTCTTAATGGGCTTACGGAGCCGCTGGGACCAGAGCGGCGCCCGGGGGACTCAGAGGCAGCCCCGGCTGGCACCCCCGGCTGGCACCCCCGGCTGGCACCCCCGGCTGGCACCCCGGCGTGCCAGGGGCCACCCGCCAGCCCCGTCCCGGGCGGCACCGAGCGCTCAGCCTGCTCTCTCCCCATCCCAAATCCCACACGCCTCCTCCTGCTCTCCTTAGGGACGTGTCCTCCGCAGGCCTACAGCAGACCCACTGCCCCCAGGCCGTGCCACCAGCCTGGCAGCCACGCCGCCCTGCCTGCACCTGCAGCCTGTGCCCCACACTTGCACCCCGCTCTGGTTCCCGCTCCACTCCTCATCCCATCACGACTGTGCTCCCCCACATCTCACCCCACATCATCACCCAGGGCCACGCTGGGACCGCGCTGAGCAGCAGGAGCCGGGCACGGCCACTGGGGCAGCACCAGCTGCAGATCCCCTCCACTCCGGGGGGGTCAGAACCCCTCAAATCCAGGCTGAGCATGCGAGGAGCATGTGTTATGCAGCCTGGTAAGGTTGGAGGGGCAAGCATACCATCCCACACCACCCCCAGGAAATCCTGCTTTTTCAGGCTTGGGTCAAGCATAGTGGACTGGGAAAAACAGCCGGCAGGAGCAGGGCCATCCAGGGAAAATCCTACTGGAAAGCAGTAAAACCCCAATTCTACTGGAATTCACTAAAACACCATTCTCTACCAGCACAAGTTTTGGGGAGGCAGCCCCTGGGTGGATACACTCTGGCAGGGAAGGCTCTGCCCTCCTCTTTGTCCTGTTTTGGGGATTTGGACTTTGTGCCTTTGGGTTTTTCTAGAGGGGAAATATTTTTAAAAAGAAAAAAAAAAAAAGAAACCACGCAAAACCTAAGAACATTACTGAATCCTGTGAATTCCCTATCAGCTGCTGTACATGCACGTGGCACAGAAAAAAAATCCTTAGCAAATTCCTGCTGAAAAATAATAAAAAAACCAGGAAAACCCACCAAAGGCTGAGCTTGCCGGACACAGCGCGCCAGGAGGGGCTGACAGAGCTGTTACGGTCTATTGGGCCAATAATCCACAAACTAAGACAGATTTATTGTACATGGCAGATCCTAACAGCTCCAAAGAAACCATCACTGTCTCCTGGCGCTTAAAATTCACTTTCTTCGGGGGGAAAAAAAAGGGCCAAAATATGGCTTTATGAGATAAGATGCGTGGTTGGACCATTCTGTGACAGGCAGAAGCCTGTGCAAACACATACATGGCTCTTTTTTTCCTTGGTATATAAATATATAAAATATCTCCTCTTCCAAGGCAAGCGCAACTGCATTACCCGTCGGAGCGCTGTCCTTACCACCGGATTACCCGGCTTGGTTTCACCTCCCTTAGCAAGATGGATTTGCAGGGATGTTGTTTCCGCTTCGATATTACTGATCAGAAACGGGGGGAGATAAAAAATCAAGTTAATTAAAGATAAAATGAGCACCTGCATCCATCTGGCTTGCTGGGGTGGGTGAGTTTGGGTGCCCTCTCCTTGGAAGGTGTAAAGATGTGAGAAGGGAGATGCTGGAGAGGAGAGCAGGCTCTTCCCACTGGCGTGACAGTGATGGCAAGCCTGGGATGGGGGGATAGTTCGATGTTGAAGATGATAATAAAAATAATAATATTAAAAAGGTCAGAGCCGGTGCTTTCCCTGCTCCTGGCGGACAGGACCCCAGCCAGCGTGGAGCAGCAGGCCAAGAGCGGGATCAGCCCGATCCCATCGGTAATTGCGGCGTCTGTTCGAATCTCCGCGACGCTGGAAATCACGCGGGGCCGGGCTCTGAGCTCCCGGCGGCTGATCATATCGGACGGGGATCAAAGAGGCTCAGCTTACGGCTTTAGCGCGGCTCGTCCCAGCCGGCGCTGCCGCCCGGGGGGGGCCCCGCTCCCGGGATGCTCCCGGGATGCTCCTGGGAAGCTCGGAGGGTGCGTGGGAGCGAGCATCCCTCAGCGGGGCGATGCCTGGGGGGACAGCCAGCCCGGAGCCCCCCCAGCACGATGCCTGGATGGTGGGTCAGCTGCCCTGACAGCCCCACCAAGCCCCGTGTGCGCCCCGAAACCATCAGCGTTATGGGGTGAGCGTGGGGAGCTGGAGCAGGCAACCAGGGGAGAAGATCTTGGAGGCTCGGAGCGATGCCGAGGGACAGGGATGGGTGCGGGGAGGGGGGTTTGCACGGATGCCCCAGCTGCAGACCTCGGTCGCACCCCAAAACCGTGCCAGGGGTGCGAGCAGGGGGAGGCTGGACCAGACAAGGGCAGCAGCTTCCAGCAGCACCGGGAGCCGCGGAGCGATGCCCGCGGGCAGGGACGGGTGCAGGGAGGGGCTCCGCATGGATGCCCCGCTCCAGCCCTCCGGCCGGCGGTGCAGCAGCGGGAAGGGACGTGCCGGGACTGGCCGGGTGGCTCCAGGGAGGGAGTTGAACGAGTAATTAGAGCAGGAGGCTGTGAGTCAGCAAACGATGCGTAACCTCGGCGAGGCTGACAATGAGGCAAAAGATGGCAGTTTCGACCGAGAGCGCCGGCTGAAAGGGCACATTTAGATATGCAAAAAGCAGCAACTCCTGACAATCCCAGGGCTGCGACCCGCTCGGCAATCCGTGCTGCTCCGGAGCCGCCGTCTGCCGCCGAGCTCTCCACGCCTTCCTCCAAAATCATTGTGAATAGAGACACGGGTGGGCGCAGATCCAACCCCACGGAGGGAGGTCGTGGGGATCGCTCCCA
This sequence comes from Chloebia gouldiae, assembly GCA_003676055.1. Lineage (NCBI taxonomy): Eukaryota > Metazoa > Chordata > Aves > Passeriformes > Passeridae > Chloebia > Chloebia gouldiae. The sequence goes on along the minus strand of QUSF01000017.1, from coordinate 14,543,858 downwards.
AAAAAACAGCGGTCAGGGGCAAACCCCGGGCAGCCTCTGCTCCAGCACCCCGTGCTGCCTGGAAAGTGGGATACAACCAGCCTCGGCAGCTGACCTTGCTCCGGGCGCCCCGGGGAGAAGCAGCCACGGTGCACTCCGGGATGGATATTAAGGTCTGGCTTGGAAGCAAAGCCCAGAGTCCCCCCGTTTTGGGGGGGTGCATCAGGGCTGCAGGCAGGTACAGCCGCCCTCGGCGAGAAGAGTTTAATTAACCCCGGAAAGCGATCGTTAAACGGCCGGCCCGGTAATCGATGCGGAAGGGGCAGCTCGGCTGCCCAGGGACCATCTGCTCCGGGGAGCGAGGGCGGCTCCTCGTCCCCCCCGTCACCCCGCGCCTGCCGGGAAGCGGCCGCCGCCACGGGGCAGCTGCTCTGGGGGCCCGATCCCGAGCTGAACCCCGGCCAAGCCATCCCGGGGGGATGGGAGCTGCCCCCCGCCTCAAGCCTCGCTTCCCGTAAAGCCCCAAGGCCCAGAGGCACGTGATTTCCGACACGGCACGGCCCCCCCGGCTCCAAGCCCACCGGAGGGTCCCCCCACAGCCAGGCATCCCCCCGCCCCCGACAGGATGTGCCTGAAGCAAAGCTGGCCAGGGATGTGGCCAAGCACCCTTCTCCCTCACAGCTATTTTCACCCTCGAGATGAGTTTGTGGCAGTCTCAGCCTTGAGGGCTCAGCGGGTTTGTGTCTTTTGGAGCACCCAGCCCCCTGCACACCTACGGCCACATTCCCGAGTGAATACTCAGAGGGATGCTCTCAGCATCCCGGCATCACCCAGGATACCTCATCCTGGCCTGGGGCACTCTGTCCCTTCCCACTCCGCAGCACCCCCAGGCCTTTCTCCAACCCTGAATTTCCAAGTTTCTCCTTATTTCCACCCAATAAATGATGGTGGGTGCTCAGGGGCAGTAAGGCTGGGTGTGGTGCATCTGCTCCTGAGGGGCCCAGAAGCTACTCCCCACTACAGGCACTGACTCCAGGGGATGGCACCTGGAGGAACCAGTGTCCCCAGTGGCATCCCTCTGCTATGAGGAGACCTTCTGCCATCATCACACCCTGACCAGCTCCCAGGATCAACATATTCTGGGAAGCCTGTCGGGACCACGGCACTGGCACGACCCTGTTGGGTGCTGCAGACCCTGGGCATGGAGCCGCAGGCATCCTCCTCCTGGTCTGGATCTGTCCCATCACTGGGATAGAAGTATCCAAGGAGGGGGAGAGCTGCACCCCCAGGAAGAAAGGAGCCCAAGGGTGCTTCCAGAGGAGGTGCTGGCACAAGGAACAAGCCCTGGGACACAGCATGGCCGGGAGGCCAGGAAAAAGCCCTGTCCCATCCTCTTGCCTTGCCTAGGGCAGAGGGCATGGTGCAGCTCCTGCTGGCCCAGGCATGGACAGGGTGTCAGGCAGGATTCCAGGCCAGGGGCCAGCAGGGTGACCTGCAAAGCTCAGGGTGGGCTCATGCCCTCCTTGCCCCACAGATGGAGACATCTTGGGCTCCTCCTCACCTGCCCAGACCTGCAGAGCCCAGGGAAGGGGACCATGGCTCTCCCCACTCCCATGGCAGCAGCTCAGCTGGCAGGGGACAGACAGTGCCCCTGCACCCACGCCCTTCCTCACAAACTGGTGCCAGTTTGAGGGCCACCCTGCTCCAGGCAGGTAGATTCAATTTCTGGTTGCCAGCCCCTTTGGAGAGCAGGCTGAGGCTCCAGCACAGAGTTGGCCGTGTGAGGGTTTGCCAGGACACCCAGCACAGCTGAGTTCCCAGGGGAACACTCAGGGATGCTCCTGGTAGCCCAGCATTGCCCAGGGTACCAGCCACAGGACGTGGGGATGACATGACCCTTCCCTTCCCCACCTGTCTGGGCAGGGATGCCCATGGAAGCCCAGTGGGAGAGCAGCTGGAACACTCTGGGCAGGAGGCAGCAGGGAGACCCCTGAAAAGGAAGAGGGATGATCCGCTTCCACTGCAGGAGGGAAACTGAGGCAGGGGAGGGCTGGGATGGGCCCACACACTTGGTACAGCAAGGGGACCTAGAGCCAGCTTTGCCTGATACTCCCCATCCAGAGGGGGGATGTCTGTCCCTGTCTGGGGACAGACAAGATCCCTGTCCCCGCTCTGTGCTGAGGACAGGGAGCAAACGCAGAGCAGGAACGACCCTCTGCCCTGGCACTGCCACCCCCCAGTATGGGGCATGAGACAGGATCACACCCACAGTGGGGCAGTGGGGTTCCCCCCAGCCCTCTCAGGAAAGATCCAACCCCTCAAACTGGAGCTCAGCCCCAGAACAGCGCTTAAACCACCCCCCAAACCACTGCTCAACCTCTGAGGCAGTACTCAGCCACCCAAACTGGTGCTTGGTGACCAAAGTGACCCTCAGCTTCCCAAAACAGAGCTCAGCTCTCAATCCAGGGCTCATCCCCCGAGCCAGCACTGAACCCCTGAGTGGGTGCTGAACACCCCAGAGGGGTGTTTGACCCCTGAGATGGTGCTCAGCCCTCCACAACAGTGCCTGACCCCAAGACAGTGCTCAGCCCCATGAACCAGCCACTGAGCTGATGCCCAGACCCCAAAGTGAAGTTCAGGCCCCAAAGCAGTGCTGGAGCCTCCAGCTGGTTCAGTCTCCTAAAATGCTGTTGACTCTCATGTTGGTGCTCAGCTCCCCAAAACACCAAACCCCTAAATCAGGGCTTGACCCCCAAGCCAGAACAATGCCTGAACCACCAAACCAGTTGCCAGCTCCCCAAAATGGTGCTCAGCCCCTCGACCTAGTGCTCAGCACCCCAAAATGCTGCTTGACCCCCAAGCCAGTGCTCAGCCCCCAAAAAGCCTTATCCCAAAGGAGGGGTCAGCCACTCCATGGTCCTCCCCAGGCACGGCCATTCCAGTGCACCTACTGGTCACATGGTCCCTCAGAATGGGCAGACACCCTGAGGGGGTTTTCCCAAATTCCTCTGCCCCTTCATCAGCAAAAGGACACAGTGTGGCAGGGAAGCCATCCCTCCCCAACACCCTGGCTGTGGGAAGGGACATGTCCCTCACTCTCTGTCCTGGAGGGGAGCCCCCGACCCCTTTCCCATCATTTCCCAGGGGAGCATCACCAGTGGGATAGACAAGATTCCCAGAGCTCTGCTGGAAGCCTCCCTGGCCTGGGAGCCATGGAGGGTGGGGGTCCTGGACAAAGGTAAAGAACATCAGGCACCAGGTCCCTGGTTATCCCGGGAGGTGGCTGGATGGTCTGTGGGATGCAGACCAGGGACCATGGGTGGGATGAGGGCACATCCAGTCTCTAATGGAGGGGGCTGCTGGCTGTGGGGGACACTGCCAGGGGCCTTTCCAGCCCTATCCATCGGGATGAGCTGCTGAACCACCCCCACAGCCCAATGCCAGCTATTCCCAGGATCAGGCTGGCAGTGGTTATGGGTATGGCTGAACCCCAAAGCACCAACCACAGGCAGCCTGGGGACCCCCAGGGACTGGCCATGGGCCCCCAGCTCCCTCATCCCCCCAGGTTCCCCTTTCCCCCCTAGCTTTGGCATCTCCAGACCCCCAGACACAGCCCCCATCCCTGCCCCAATCTCACATCCCCCGCTGCTGTCCCCCACCCCTAATCGAACTCCTGCTGCACAGACTCATCCCAGTTTAATCTTCACGGTGCATCAGATCAGGCATCAGGGAAAAACACAACGATTTTCCTCTTTTTTTTTTTTTTTTTTTTTTGGGTCTTAATCTTTACCTGGGGTCAGATTTACCAATCCTCCCACTAATCCCCCAACGCCTTGGCAAAGCACCCCCTCCTCCACCAGCCCCGTGGAGTGAGTCCAGGGAGCACCCATAGCCCCAGGGTGGCTTGGGATTAACGCTCCAGGTGACTCCAATTTTCCCCAAGGAGGTGGCAATACATGTTTTTAAAAGCTTTTTTTATTTAAAGAATGTGAATGTGAGGATGGGGGGAAGCAGATCACTCGGTAGTGGGGAGATAGGGGCAAAGCCTGGGAGTCTTGGCTCCACTGACAGGCTCAGATTTGGGGGAAATACTCGGGGGAGGGATGAGAAACCACTTCTTAGAGAGGATTCCATGCCATTCCCTGCCTCAGTGTGTAGGGATGAAAGGTCACCCCTTCTCCCGGGATTCCGATGGCAGCAGCTGCCCCTGAACAACCCCCGGTGGGGCAGGACTGGGAATCACCCCGGACCTGCAGATGGGAGAGTTGGGGGCTGCAGATGTGGGGACAAGATTTCCTGTGGATGTGGGGGTTCTGGGATCCCTGTGGATGGGGGGACACAGGGCTCTGCAGAAGGGGGGCAGGGAGAGCAGGGGGCTTTGTGCAGGGGAGGCTCTGCAGAGAGGGGCAACAGGGATCTGCATAAGGGGGGACAAGGGGCTTTGAAGATGAAGGGACAGGGTTCTCAGCAGAACAGGGGGACAGGGATGCCTGGAGGCAGGAGGGAACCTGGGGCTTTGAAGAGGGGGGCACAGGAGTCCCTAAAGAAGTGGGGACAGGCGTCCCTATTGATGAAGAGACAGGGGGCTCTGTAAAAGGGGGACGGGGGCTTTGCAGATGAGGAGGGGACAAGGACGACAGGGTTCCCCGCAGAAGGAGGGGACAGGAGCCCTGGCAGATTGAGAGGGACCGAGGAGAGGGGTCCCTGCAGAAGGAGAGATCAGACATCCTTGCAGATGTGGGGCACAAGGGTCTTGCAGACAGGAGAGGGACAGAGGTGCCTGCAGGTAGGGGAGACAGAGATCCCTACAAATCCGCCCTTTCCACACCAAGCTCCCTCTGTGCCCCTGGCACCGCTGGGGCGGGGGCTGCGCACACACCCGTGGCTCGCTGGGGCGGGGGCTGCCGGCAGCCCTGCCCGGCCCCGAGCCCCCCGCGGGCGGCGCTGGCCGAGCTAACCGGTTATGGCAGCGCGGCCCTCCCGCGACACCGCGCACGCTCCGCCGCGGCCGGCACCTCGCCGGCCAGCCTGGAATTCGCCAGCTGTCCTGATGCATTACAGCGCAAACGCCTGGCGTCCGGCTCCCAGCCCCGTGCCCGCCTGTGCCAGGCCATGGCATCCCCTCCCCGGGGATGCCGACGCGGGGCCAGCTGTCCCCAGGGGCGCCCAGAGTCACCATCATCATCATCATCTTCATCCTCCACGCTTATTTCCCACCCCACAGCCCCAGTTTTAAATAGTGGAATGGAGAGATGGTGCCAGGCTCCTGCTGTCACCGTGGTGAGGCAGGGGACGCTAGGGACATCAAGAATGGAGGGTCCCCAGCAGTGCTGGCAGCAGCCTGGCAGCATGGGTGGCAGCGGAGCCCCTTCCAGCCGGCAGCACGCTGTGCCAACCCAGGGCGTGGAGGGAATGGTGAGAAACAGACAGACACGGATGGACAGATGGATGGGATGCTCTGCTTGCCATCCCAGGGACAGAGGGATGGCACCCCGAGGTGAGTGCCATGGCAGCCCTGCAAGGATCACGCCGGAGAGCCAGACTCAGAAGGGCTGCAGCCCCCCTGGACAGCACCCATGCCTTGGGGATACCAGGGTCCCCCCTCCCCTTCACCCCTCCAAGTTCACTCCCTACACTGGGTACTTCCCAGGACGCAGGAGGGAAAGGTGGGGAGGGACAGCCCAGCCTGGCACTCACAGTTCAGTGTCCAGCCAGCACCAACCACCCCACATCTCCCACCCTGATGCCTTTCAGATTCCCTCAGACTCCCCAAGACCACTGTCACATGTGCCATGGGATCCTCTGCAGGTCCTGGAAGGGACTGAGTCCCCTGTGGGAGGATTGTGCACCTGGGGGTGCACCCCAAACCCCCAGCACTCACTCGCCCCTCACCCACACACACAGTGATGCTCCCAAATCGTTCAAGAGCCCCACAGCCACCCGATGGCCAGCAGGACACACTGATTCCCCAGACAGGCAGGATGGGCTCAGCCGGCCGTGCCGATCCCAGCCGGAACGGGCAAACAGCAGCGGGATGCCCGTGGGAGGAGGGAGCGGCAGCAGCCGGCTGCGAGAGGAGTGTGAAGAAACGGCTCTTGCGTGCTCTGTCCGGAGCCAGCTAACGAGGCCATATTTGAAATGCCTCGCATACCTCCGGTCATCAGATTAGTGAGATGCAGAAGGTAAAGCAGAGGGCAAGAGGAGCGCTCCCGGCTCCCAGGCAGCGATCCCGGCCGCGGGAACTGGGGGAAAAGTCCCCGGCTGGCAGCGGGGCACAGGCAGCCGGTGGCACCGGCCTGTGATGGGTGCTGGCATCTGCCTCCCCACTGCGATCCCGGTGCAGAAGGGAAAGGTGGGGAAGGATAAGCTAACGTGCTGCCATGTCCTGGCCACCAGCCACTGCCACCTCCCCAGGGCCCAGGTGACGCCTGGACCTGCTGAAAAACCTTTCAGCATTTGACAGGCGCTTACAGGAAAGTCAGAGAGAGACTTTTCGTGATAGGACAAGGGGTGAGGGATTTAAACTAAAAGAGGAAAGTTTGGGATTGGATATTAGGAAGAATTCTTCCCTGTGAGGGTGGGCAGGCCCTGGCTCAGGCTGTCCAGAGAAGCTGCCCCAGCCCTGGAAGTGCTCAGTGCCAGGTAGGACAGGGCTTGGAAGAACCTGCTCTAGTTGAAGGTGTCTCTGCCCAGGGCAGGGGCAGGTGATCTCTAAGGTCCCTTCCTGCCCAAACTGTTCTAGGAGTCTACAGAAGGAGCAAGATCCCACAGAGCCTCCAAGCATCATCTGTGGGCACAGCTCACCTGCCCTTCCCAAGGCACCAGATCTGCTTGGGCATGAATGGTCCTCCCTGGCCCTGCTCCAGGTCCAGAAGTGGCAGGAGAGCGGGAAGCTGCCTCTGAGCAGCAAGTGGGTGCAGAGGAATAAGAGCTCTTACACGGTAAGAGCACCTGGATCTGCGAACACTTGGGACCCTTCAGGGTTGGGATGTTCAATTGAGAACGTCTCAGCTTTCAGGATGTTCAAATGAGACACTGGGCTTGGATCTGGACCCCAAAATCCATCTCTGAGGGAAAGAAAGAGTCACAAAGACCACAAGGGCAAGTCCTAGCAAAGAGAAGTGAAAACCAATGACACCAAAATCCTTGGGGACACCAAGAGAGAAGCCAGAGGCTGAGTGGATGGATCTGCATTGCTTGGATGGGCACAGACGACTCCACATGGAAGAGTGTGGGAGATAGATATTGCCCAGATATCCCCACAGACAGCTGGAGCACAGACATAGACTCAAGGCAGATTTGCAAAGGCAAAACCAAACTATCCATCAAACAAGGGCTGCTTCCAACCACAGTCAACCACCCACAAACCAGGAGGTGACCAGGGACAGCAGCACCAGAGCAGGCCAGAGGGGAACATACCCAATCTCTTCACAGCTGAGCACAAACCCAGTCCCCATTCCAGCAATCACCATACCCAGGGAGCTCAACACATGCTCAGCCAATGTATGCCAGGGTCAGCCGAGGGTACCATGGGTGGCAGCAGCCACCAGAGCTCACTGGAGTCGCTCACAAGGCCAGGACAGCACTGCTCCCAGCCCTGCCACCACCCAGGGGACAATCAGACCCTGGGGATGACACCCAGACCCAGAAATGAGAGAGTACATCTCACCCCATGGGCAGGTCCCACCCATCACCCACAGTGTCCCCTCTGAAATACCACAGGGCTGTCACAGGGCAGGGCCGGTAACCCGAGCCCTTTTCCAGCTCCCACCTCCCGGAGCTGGGAGGGTGGAGGTGGAAAAGCACATCCTGCTTGGAAAAGCAGAAAACAGCTTTTCTTTTTTCATTCTGTGCCACCGCTTCCAGGGTCACAGCCAACACACATCCTCCCATGCCTGGGCCACCACACTGACAGCATCTCTGCAGGGAGGTGATGCATCCCCATCCTCCAGCACACAGGATGTCCCAGCTCAGGCGATGGAGGCGAGTGACACTGCTCCAGGACAAGGACATCGAGCCAGACCCACACATCCCAAGGCGAGGAGCCATTAGCCCAGTCCCTCTTCCATGCCAGAACCATGGATGGTGGAAACCAGGGACAGCAAGGCAGCCACTGGAAAACCTTCTGACCTCAAAAATCCTTTTATCCACATAATCACAGGCTGCCACCCATGTGCAGCACAGGCTGTCATCTCAGACCATCAACACACTCCACCTGCCTGCAAGCTGTGGGAAAAGGCAAGCAGGGATGAAATCACTCTAAAGGTATCAGGGACCAGCACTCCAGCAGCCCAAAAGGAGAGACTGTAGGGTGGGCACATCACCAGAACTGAGATGTTGACAGACCCCAGAGCTATTTAACTGTGGATGTCAGGTGCCTGAGGGCCCGAGGCCAGGGTAAACGTGCCCTTTGGACTTTCCCAAAGGCAAAGGGACCCACAGGTTGCCTCAGCCACTCACTGGGGTCACACCGTTCTGCTGCCTGCTGTCCCTGGACCTCTCCTGGGGCTCCAGCCCCATGGTCCCAAGGGATACAGGACACGGGTAGGGATGCAGGCTGCTCCTCACCCACATGTCCTGATGCTCCCCAGTGGGCTCCCCAGGATGGCAAGTCCCAGCCTCCCCACCAGGACATGTCCCTCTGCTGAAGGCGAAGGCAGCTGCAGAGCTGAGCAGCAGCAAACTCACATTTCCCCCACTCCAGCCTGGGATTTCCCACTGGCCACATCTGAAGGTTGTTCCTCTTCCAGCCACCCCTCTGCCCACATGCTCCTTCCCTCCTGCCTCTCCCACATCACTGCTCCCTGCACCAAATCTCAGAATGGTTTGGGTTGGAAGTGACCTTAAAACTCCTCTCCTTTCAACCCGTGCCATTGCAGGGACACCTTCCACTAGCCCAGGCTGCTCCAAGCCAGGCCTTGGACACTTCCAGGGATGGGGCAGCCACAGCTTCTCTGGGCACCCTGTGCCAGGGCCTCACCACCCTCAGTGTAAAACATTTCTTTCCTATGTACAGGTTAACCCTGACCTGTTACAGTTTAAAACTCTCACCCCTTGTCCTGTCACTCCAGGTTCTTGTCCAAAGTCCCTCTCCAGTTCTCTTGAAACTCCTTTGAGCACTGGAAGGCGTTTTAAAGTTTCCCTGTAGGCTTCTCTATGCCAGGCTGAAGATCTCCAGCCTGTCTCCAGAGCAGAGGGGCTCCAGCCCTTGGACTTTCTCCATGGCATCCTCTGGACCTGCTCCAACAGGCCCCACATCTGTCTGTGCTGAGGATGCCACAGCTGGATGTGGTGACCCAAGGGGGTCTCCCCAGAGCAGAGCAGAGGGGGAACACCCCCTCCTCACCCCCCTGTCCATGGTGCAGCCCAGGACACACTCACCTGTCTGGTCTGCCAATGCACAGTGCTGGCTGATGTCCCATCTGTTACCCACCAGCACCCCCAGTCATTTTCCGCAGGGCTGCTCCCAGCCCATCCATTCCCCCAGCTGTGCTGGGGCTGGGACTGTCCCCACACAGCTGCAAGGTCTTGCACTTGGCATGGCTGAACCTCCCACCTTCCTCTTCCCCCATCACCTGCCTGGCAGGAAAACAACCACACACCATCGATGCCAGCATCTCCATCCTTTCCCAAGCCACCACAGCCCATCCATTCTCATGTCCCCAACTGGGTGGGGGGCCAGCCTCTACCTGGGGCAGTGGCTCCCATCCTCCTCCCCAGCCTGGATGAATTTCTAGAGCACCAATCACTTTGGGGACACCCACGCTCCATGCCTGGGCTCTGTGCAGAGAGGTGGCAGCAAGGGGCAGCAGTGACAATTGGGAGTCCCACAAGACCCCCCCATGCTCCCAGGAGTCAAAGCTGAGTCAGGGGAAAAGGAAGGGGAAAGGAGGAAAAAAAAAAAAAAGAAACAAGGCTTTTGAGTGCAATATTTTAGTTGAGCACCAGAGCATGAGTAAAGGAGGGAGCTTTTCGTGGTCTGGTGAGTTTAAGCTATGAGCTGAAAGTTTAACTATTAATACACTTAATCAAGAGGTTGTTCCTACAGCCAGGATTTGGGAAAACAAAACAGGGAGGCAGGAGAACGGTGGCATTGCTGTGGCCACCCTGGAGAATGTCCCTGCTGGGGGAGGTGGAGGGTCCAGGACCAGCTGGGGCTGGATCCAACCTCAGCCAAGCCTTGCATGGACACACCAGGAGGTGCCAGGTGCTGGCTGCCAGGGCCAAGCAGCCCAGATCCGGCTGTCACAGGAGATTTGTCAGAGGGGACAGTTTTGGGGAGAGGTTCCCCCCCCCCAAACCCTGCAGCACCCGCAGATCACAGACAAGCAGCACCTGCACTGCTGCCACCTGCCTGGAAAGGTCCTGGTGCCACCAGGGGATGCCGGTGGCTGAGGGACACCCAGGGTCGGGGATCTCCAAAGCACCTCCCACACCTCCACAGCGTCTCCTCCGGCACAAACCCCTGCCACAGAGGTTTGAGGAGGGACAGGCTGAACTGCGGGGTGTAGCTCCTGTCCCCTGCCCAGCCAGCCCGTGTCACGGGCAGGAGCACGGGAGGTGCGGGCAGTGCCTGGCAGCGCGGCGCCGGCTGCCCGCATCCCCACCACAAAATCCATGTCAAGGACGCCTCGGCCGGCTCCAGCCTCTTCCCAGCGAGGCGGGGGGGAGGACACGGGGACATTCGTGACGCCCGGTACAACCCCCCACCCCCTGCCTGCACCTCCCGCCAGGCAAACAGCCCCCCCGACTCTGCCCCCGGGGCCACCGAGCCCCGAACGGCGCCGGGACCAACTTCTGAGCGGCACCGGCGGGTCCTTTGTTACTTTGCTTTTGTTGTCACACGCCGGCGCGTCCCCGTCCCCATCGTCCCGTCACCGTGTCCCCCCCCACAGCCCTCCCACAGACCCCCCGGGCGGCGTCCCCGAGGTCAGGGCGCGACATCTGCCAGCGCGACGGGGCGACGCCGCCATCGGCACCGGGGAGGGGGGCGCAGCGCCGGGGGCATCTCCGGGGTCCCCGCGCGGGGACACTTGGGGTGACACCGCCACCGATGGCGATGCGCTGCGGCGGCTCCGCGGGGGCCGCTGGAGGAGCCGTTTCCCCAAAGCTGCTCCCGCTGGGAACGCGAAGGACGGACGGACAGACGAAGGGACGGAGCGAGGTTTCCATGCCTACCAGCGCTCCCGCTGAGCGGGACCTCGGGGAGAGTCACCCCCCGCCCTTTCCCAACCGAGCCCCCTCGCCTCGGCCCTGCCGGGGGATGCAGCGCAGCCCGCGGGCAGCAGCGGGGCCCGGGGAACGCCGAGGGCCGGGGCGGGCGGGGAGGCCGGAGGGGTCCCCGTCCCCCCGCAGCCCCAGGTGCGGCCCCGCCGCCGGGCTGGGGGCCGGGGGGCGCGGACAAAGCGGCACAAAGGGGCCGCTGACACAGCAGGGCCCGTTTCCAGAGAAACAAAACTTCCGCCGGCCCCGGCTCCGCGCCCCAGGTAGCCGGGATGGGCATCCCCCCACGCCCCCCCAAAGCCGGCCTCACCCGCCCTCCCACAGCACGGCATCCCTCATCCTTCCCCCGGCCCCCCCGGCACGGAGCGGCGGGGGGTGAAGGTTGCCCGGCCGGGTCAGCGCACACGCGGGGCCGTTACCGCAGGATGTGTGCGCAGCTTTGTTTGTGCGTGGGATGGCCCCCACCGTGGCCATCCCACCCCCTAACCCCCCATGCCACCCCCTCATCCTCCTCTCCCCAATCAATCATCCCAGCGAAGAATAACCCGACCCGAAGCAGCCCTGGCCACGCAGGAAGGACGCTGCCGGCTGCGGGATGCGGTGGAAAAAAAAAATAGGAATAATCAAATTGAAATAAAAGGGAAAAAAATAAAACAACAACAAGGAAATACCCCACACCTCCGTGGGGCGCATGGGGCCGCGGTTCGGTGGAGTTTGAGGCCGTAATTCCCAAATTCGGGTACAATCCACAGCCCCCACGGTGGTTTTGGGGCTGGTGGCACCCACGCCGGTGCGAACGAGGGATGTTCCCCGGCGCGATCGCGGTGGCTCGATGGGTGTCGGGGCGCGTGGGGTACCCTCCCCGCCGCGGGTGGGGGGAGCAGGGCGTTTGGGAATCCCGTCTGACCGCGAAGCGGGGCGGGGGGGTTCGTTGGGAACGAGGGGGTGATAAAGTTGGGTGAGTTGTCGCACATGGCTGGGCGATGGCGAGCGGCGCCGCTCCCACGGCCACCCCGCGCCCCGGCACCGGTGGCGGAGCCAAACTGCCGCGGGAGCCCGGCGCACCCCGGGGAGGCGGCAGCGACCCACGCGCGGACAGCGGGGCCGGCTGGGGGTTGCCCGCGCGCCCCCCACGCCAGCCCCGCCGCGGGTGGCACCGCCGGCCCCGCTGCCCACCGCCTCCCCCCGGCGCCGCCGCCCCCGCCGCCCCCCGGCCCCGCCGCCACCATTGTCACCCGGGAAACCACCGGGCGCTGCCGCGGCGGTCCGGGGCGGCGGGGGGAGACGTGGGGGGCTCACTCCGTCCCTCGCCACGGCTCCCAGCGCATCCCCGCCGGGTTGCGGGTACCGGCAGCGGGGTTCGGTCGCACCGAGAAAAACTTTGCTCGTTACCCCGACGTTCCCCCCCTCCCCTCCCATCCCCGGGAAGCGGCGGGGCCGCTCGGGCGCCGCGCAGGCAGCACCGGCCGGGCCCGACGCGGGCAGGCGGGCAGGCGGCCAGCTCCGGCCCCGCCGCCGCCGCGGGCAGCCCGGGCACGGCGCCGGGCAGCGGGGCGAGCCGCGGATCCCCCCGCCAAACTTTTTCTTCTCCACCACCTCCCCTTTCTCCAATAGCCCCCCGACACCCCACGCCCCAACTCCACCGCCGGAGCGCCCCGGGGACCGGCACCGACCGGCGGTCCGGGAGCCGCCGCGCTGCGGGCAGCGCCGCCGGGAGCGGCGGGGGCTGCCCGGGCGCCGGGAAGGGGGCAGGAGGGGAAGGGAGCGGGGTAGGGAGGGGAGGTCAGCACCTGCCCGGGGCTGGGGCCGGGGCCGGGGCCGGGTAGCCGAGGCGGGCTCGGTGCCTCGCCGCCGCCGCACACCCACCTCCACATCGCCGCTCGCTCTGGGAGTGCGCAGCCCCCGCTCCGCGCTGCACGGCGCTGCCGCCGCCGCCGCCGCTGCCCGCGGCTGCCGGCAAAACCCGGAGCGGACCGGGCCGAGCGCCCCGCGCCGCCGGACACCGCGACACGCCGCGACACGACACGCCGCGCGCGC
>QUSF01000017.1:14513395-14525619 GCA_003676055.1 Chloebia gouldiae | reverse complement strand
CCCCCCCAAAACAGGAGCAGAGGAGCCTCGTGCCTGGCACACGGGATGCGGGTGGCACTGGTGGCACAGGAGAAGGGACAGCATCCCACCAGCACCACTCCAGGTGACACTGCCCAGCACACAGCACCATCTCACCCACACGGGCTTCACCAAGAGCATTTTCTTTGCCCCTTTTTGGTTATTTCTAAGGACTTGACACAACCCCCTGATGGGTGTTGATGTCCCCTTTGCCAAGGCAGGGCTTGTGGCAGTGGCACCTGGAGTTTGCCACCCACTGAAGGTCCCCAAATGCATCAGCAGTTCACTTCTCAGAGTGTCTGGAAAAGTTACATGTGGGCAAATCACCTTTACTGAGGTCTGGAATCCTCAAAGAGAAGGGAAACTGAGGCAAAGCCAAGCTGGGACTTGGTGACAGCGACAGCAGCAAAGCTGTGGCTCCAGCCCAGTGCCCCCCAGCAAACCTCCAGGCTCCCAGCATTCCCACATCCCAGTCCTCCTCCAGCCACAGGGAGCCCCCCAAATCCAGAGGAGGGTCCCCCAGTGCTTCCAGACAGGCAGATCCCCACAGCATGGGGACAAAGGGCACAGTCCCTGAGCCTCCAGTTTGCTACTGCAGCCTTTTCCAAGGGCATGCTGGGCTCTGGGGGACAGGAGGATGAGGATGGAGGGCAGAGGGGACAGAGATGGAGGGCAAGGGGAACAGTGGTGGAGAGTGAGTGGGCCAGAGATGGAGGACGATGAGGATGAGGATGACAAGCAAATGGGACAGGAAGGCAGGGTGCCAGGACAGGATGGAGAATGATGAGGCCAGGGCTGGGAGGCAAGCGGGACAAGGGCGAGCAGAATAGGGGCAGGAATGAGGGACAAATAGGACAGGGGTGAAGGGACAGAGAGACAGGAGAATGAAGGTGCCAGGGATGGAGGGCACAGGGAAAGATGGGACAGGAGATGGGGACAGATGGCAAGGGGACAGGGAAGAAACCCATCAGCAAACAGCAGCACTGCCCCTGCTCGCTGCCTGCCAGAGCTAGGGACAAAATTTCCCCCGTCAATGCTGGGCTTTGGGCTCTGGCAGTGGGGTCTGCACTGCCCCCTCCCCAGCTGGGGAACAAACCCAGGAGCTCTGCCCAGCTCCAGGAGAAGAGCCAGGAATAACTGAGGGTGGCACATGGAGGTGTTACAGAGAAGCCTGACCCTGAAGTGGTGATGAGGGGTCATGCAGGTCCATGTCCCCCTCTCCAGGGTGCCAGTGGGACGCCATGAGACAGTGGCTGGAGGTCTGCCAGGATTGTGTGACTGGGACACGCATCCCAACAGTCTCCAGAGCACAAACACACCTCCAAAATTCCCAACTCCAAATCCCTCCACCCCAGCTGCTGCCATCCAAGTGGGTTACAGAGCTGGCACTGCCTTGTCACCTCCTCCGTGCAGGATGCTGGGTGGCTCCTGATGAAGGGGACCCAAATCCAGCCAGATGCTGTGTCAGGAGCCCCAGACCTTGGTGACATCCCAGATTTTGGGGAGGGGGCTGGATTGGGGACCCCAGCTCCTCCAGGCACTATGCTGGGAGACACCCCCCAATTCTGGCAAGCTGGGGTCAGACTGGTACCAACCCCTTGGCCCTGCTGGTGCTGGAAAGCAGAGCTGGAGCAGCTGGTGGTTTTTGGGTGAGACCTAGAGAGCGGGTCAGGATGACCCACCACCATGCTCAGCTGGCTGCTGCAGGGACACAGGGCTCTGTCTGTGTCCAGCCAAGCCCAGGGGACACCGCAGCCCCTCGTTCCGGGCTGGATGGCCACGGGAGTCCCCACCGTGCTGGTTACACACGCCCCGAGTCCCAGGACGGACGGGGTCCCGCGGGCAGCACGCACCCTCCGCCGGCCCCCGCTGCCCCTTCCCTGAGGTCTGCAGGGTTAATTTTTAACCCCGGCTGTCGCCCACATGGCGGGCGCGCTGGCCCCGCTGACGGGGACATGCCGCGGCCCCGCGGGGACCGGCCACCCCTTCCTGGAGCGGGGGGTGACACGAGCCCCCGCTGCCCACGGGGCCGCTGGGCGGTTCCTGTCCCGCGTGGGAGCCCAGCGTGGCTTCCTGGGGCGCTCCAGGAGGGGGACGCGGGTGCGGGCAGGGGTGAGACACCCGCCTTTGTGGCCGGGGGGGTCCGGGATGCGCCCCCGGCTCCTGTGCAGACGGCAGCGGCTGCTGCCCGGGAATGTCCTGGCAGGAGGGACCCGGGCCTCAAAGCAAACAGACGCCGCGCCGGCGGCTGGGAGAAGGGCAGGAAGCCGGCTCCGCTCTGCCCTCTCCCCCCCAGGCACAGCGGAGCGAGGGGGGAGCGTGATGTGCAGAGCCCCGGGCACTGGCAAGCATCCCCCAGCCTGCAGGAAGGCAGAACAGCCAGACCCCCTCCCAAAGTGGCCCTCCTGGGGGCTGGGGAGCTGCTCACATCGTGCCAAGGGACACCACGGCCGTCCGGGTGTTCCAGCCTTTGCCAGGGGGAGGGAGAGCGGGCACAGGGGTCTGTGCCGCAGGGGCGGGTGGGCTGGAGCCACAGTCCCGCCTACGTGCCAGGCAGCAGGAGAACCACGAGGACACTCGAGCTGCAGCGTTTCCACCTCCGGGGACCCTGGCAGGCGTTGGGAAATTTTTTTTTTTTTTTTTGAGCCGGGGATTCGCCTGGAATTCAGACGCCCACGTGGTCCAAAATAGCCTGGCTCCAACATCCGGAGCGCCCTGCAAAAGCCATCTGCCTGCGCAGGCAGGGCGGGCAGCCGCGGGGCTGGGGCACGCCGGCACACTCCCGTCACATCCCTTCCCTCCCCGTGGCTGCTGGGGGGACAGAAGCCCTGCCCAAGCCTGACAGAGGGACTGCAAGTGCTGTGGTGCATGGCCAGGCAGGGGACACTGGTCCTGCTCACATTAACACCGGGGTTTTCCCAGTGCCTGCAGATTTTTGGCTATGGGAAGACACCAGTGACATGAAAACAGCCATTCTCAGACCAGAGAATGCTGCCCTTCTGATGGGAGCTGAAATGCAGAGCTTGCCAGGGAATTGTAATTATTCCTGCTCCACCCATGTTGTCCCACATTTCATCCCCTGGCCAGCCTTGTGGTGTCATCTCAAATCCATCCCCAGCCCCTGGTGGGACAGGATCCTTCAGCACCTGGGATGGGAGGATTCCTGCCCAATGGTCTCTCCTTGTGTGCCCTCACCACCAGGACAGCAGAGCCAGATGGGGCTTTCCAAACCTCTCCTGCCTGTCCACACAAACAAGGAGACAGGTCAGAGCAACCCTGAAAACAGACGTGCCAGTTACATGATTTCCATTGGAAATATCAAAGTTCCTTATGGGAAGAGCTAATTTAGGCACACTTAAGTCAGGAGCCCTGGAAAAATGACGGTGAAAACCGTGCTGGCCTCCTCCTGGCCACTGTGGCAGCCTGGTCATTGCCTCCTGCCCATCCCTCCACCCCCATGCTCCTGCACCAGGTGTTGCAAGCACAGCCTCGCTGGCAGCAGGGATTTGGGATCCTGAGGACGATGCTGAGAGCAGCCTGAGCTCGTCTGTGTTTTATGGAGGGCTGTGGAGAAGCCTGCAATGTGTAGTGTAAAATCTGTCTGACGGCTGCACATGGGCCAGCAGCCAGCAGTGCTGTGGGCACAGGAGGAGGAAGGGATGCCCTGTGACCTCCCGTGGTCATGAGGCCTCTGAGAACAAGCACGTGGTTGGCCCCTCCCCTGTGAGATCCCACCTGGACGCATTTCCCTCCATTCCACAGCCCCTCTTCCCATCAACACTGCTGCAGCTGAGCCTTGACCAAGACATTGTGGAGCTGAACCGTGCTCACCTTGTCTTGCAGAAAGGACTTTGGCATTGGAACAGCTGCCTGGGGAGGTGGTGGAGTTGCCATCCCTGGGAGTGTTAAAAGACAAGCGAGTGTGACACCTGGGGACATGGTAAACACAGTGGTGTTGGGTTAATGGTAGGACTTGGTGTCCTTTGAGGGCTTTTCCAGCCTGCAGGATTCTGTGACTCTCAAAGGCTGCCTTGTCTGTTCTCCTGGTCTCCTTTGCCCAGCTCCATCACCCTGAGAAGAAATCACCCTCTGGCTTTCACAGGCTGGGGCAATGCCCAGAGCCCAGCCCTTCCCCTCTGCCCATAACTGATGGCAGCAGCAACACGTGATGGTGCTGTGGAAGGGGCTGACAGGCCTGACTCTGTGGGCGTGAGCAGCTGTCCCCCCTCAGTCACCCGAACACCATCCACGTGTCAGCCCTGCGCTGAAATGAAGCCTCGAATGGATTGTGACGTGTCAAAAGGGTCACTTCTGTCCGGGCCACTCTTCCTCCTGAGAGGAGCTTTGGAGCTGAGCAACAGCAGGATGTGTCTCACATCACATCTGTAACCACCTAAAACCTCCAAGATCTCTCTCCTCACTTTATCTTCAAGACCTTCACCAGCAGAGTTCAGCTGCAAGGCCAGCACCCAGTCCTTGGGTGCGCTGAGGTGTGCGAGGGTCCCATGGAGGTCCTCTGGGAGACATTGCATGCAGCCAGCTGAAGGGCAGGAGCACAGGGCTGCACTCACCCACTGCTGCCATCAGAGAAGCCACTTTTTGCCCAGGAAGCCCTCTGGAACCTGGTTGGGGATGGGCCAGCAGCCTTTCCCTCTACCCTATCCCACCAGCTTGCTCTCCTTGGCTGAAAGCTTCCCTGCACTCTCCACGCTCCGGGGACACTTCCACAGCCCCCCAGGGACGTGTGGCATCGACAGAACTGCTGTGTGGAGAAGAGTTAGGCCTGAGCTCTGACGTGTAGCTCCATTTCTTCCGGGGCAAACACAGCCGAAGAAATCACGGCAAAGAGCCAGCCTGGAGTTGGATGGGAACAGACCACCATCTCCTTACCTAGGAAGACCAACTGGACTTGTCAAGAGGAAAGAAATTCATCTACATCTCACACATATGGTCTCATCCTAATGGATATGTATGAGCATAAGGGAAGAAGAATAACCTTCTGGTTAGGCTAAGGGCTTGGCAGTTGAGATTTCGCGATGCTATTCTCAGCGCTGTCCACACCTTGCTCCGAAGCCTTAGAAAACTCTTTATCCCTCCTCAGGCCTCACGTTCCCATCTGGAAACGGGGCCCATACCTATTTTGTGCTCGTTGTAAAGGAGAGAGGAGGGACACTGGGGATGCATCTCCCTCCTCAAGCGGTTCTTGTTTTGAGTTAAGGAGAGCAGGCAGGAGAGACGGGAAGAATGAAGAGCCACGAGGCATCTCTGGGAAAGCTCCAGCACTGCTGAAGGCTGCCTGGAAAACTCAAACTTCAGTGGAAAGAGGGAAAATGGTCTTTTCCCAGCGCTCTGGGGCAGCACAGCTCATCACCTCGCATAACCCAGAGCAAACTGGAGTTATCAGAGCGTGTTTTCATCCTCGTGACCCAGCCCAGACGCTTCCTGGGCTCGACGTCTTCCGGGAGGGATACACAGATGGGCACTGCCCGAGCTGAAGGGACTGCCCAGATGCCCCTGCCAGGCTGCCAGCCAGGCAGGAGTCAATGGGCTGTGGTGGGCAGATCTTACCTGTCAGCAAACCTGCTCCAGGAGCATGGTGCTCAACACTGGGACTAGCAGTGGCCAGCAGCCTTGCCTGAGGGACTTCAGGAGGTGAGGTGATCCATGGAAGAAGGTGTTCTAGGAGCCTGGAGGTGCTCCAGGAGATGAGGTGCCCTAGATGACCCCAAGGGATGAGGTGCTCCAGGTGCCCAGGGATGATCCATAGGATGGGGCTCTCCAAGTGCCTCGAAGTTCCCCACAGGCTGAGATGCTTCAGAGGCTCACAGCATTTAGCCAGGCTGGAACTGGGAGATGTCACCACCTTTCCAGAGGTGGACAAGGTGTCTCCCCACCAATTCCCCACTGCTGGAAATCTCAGAGTGTAGCTTGCCCATGCTGGACAGAATCACCCATCTCCAGCCCAGCACGGGGGTCACCCCAGTGCCCCCGCCCCAGCTTTCCCAGCCCTGGGGTTGCCACAGATCTGTGGGTGTACCAAGGATGTCCCGTTCATCCTGCCTCCTCCAGCTCCCCTGACCCAGCACTGGCTGGGACCCTGTTCCCTGGATGGATGCCAGCACGGGTTCCCTCCTCCATCTCCTCCTCCTCCCTCAGGGCATTTCTGCAGGAGCCCCAGCCCTGCAAGGAGAACACAGAGCAGCCAGAGCAGCTGTAAATCCTTCCCTGCAGCCCAGGGCTCTGCCAAGCTCTCCCTTCCACCCAAATTTATGGAAAAGCAGGTCCCTGCCAGCGACGCACAGCACAATTGTGAGGTGGAACAGGCAGTGCTCGCCAGCTGCAGCAAGGGCTCCTGCAGCCTTTTTCTTCCTCTTCCTCAGGCTGTCACCCTCAGCGGCCTGGGGACAGGCACATCCCTGCACAGACAAAGCAGCCCCAGCACAGTTTGTCCCTCCCCCTGTCACACTCCCCATCCTGAGCCCCCTGGGAGCACCCCAAACCTCGGGTAGGAGCATGAGACCCTCTATGGACAGGCACAGCTGAGCCCAAAGTCCCCTTTGTGCCACCCCTTCCCCCGGTGCCCCTCAGTACTGCCAGGGGCATGAGCCCAGCCATAAATGAGAGAGGATGAAGGGTTCAGGGAGGAGACAAGACCCAAAAGCTGAGCATCACTGGAGATTTTTTCCAAGTAGCAAAGGTCAGCCATGTGCCAGCCCCTTCCTTCGCTGTCACGGCAGAGGTGGTGCTGACAGTAGACCCAAGTATTTGCATTTCCTGATGGCTGTGTGCTGAAATTTGCAGTTTTAATGGTGCATTAATGCTGGCTCCTGCATTTCATTACTTCTGAGAGCAAGAAAAGGCACAGAGTGAAAATAGAAATCCCCCCAAGTTCAGCCAGGCCAGCCTGGCCTCTGAGCGCTGGCTCCCACCAGCCACCCTTGCACACAGCTGTGAGCTGGGCCCAGCCGTGACACACAGCCACAGCAACCCCAGCAAAAATCACCTCTCCTTCATTTATCCTTAACCATGGGATGCCCCTTCCCAGGTACAGAGGTGATCAGAACCCCTCCAGACACCAACCCAGGTGGGCTGCCCAGGATCCCCCCACAAATACAGGGATGATTTGGAGAGGTGACTTGGTGGCCACTTTGCTGTTTCTTGTCCTGTCTGCGCAGGTCAGGGAATTCAGTCTGCTTTTTGCCCAAATCAGACTTGGCTGCTGCTTCTTTACTGCATCCTGGACACAAATTTTTGGGCCTGAGCTTAAGCATAAAGCACTTGGAAACCTGGCCTGGAAGCACAGGGAGGAGGGGAGCCAGGACTTGCACAGGGGAGCCAGAGGGAGCACACACAGCATGAGCACGAGGGCTGGGGGTGTCTGAAGGGAGGGATCAGGCAGGAGGGAACCTCAGAGATCTCATCGTGGGCAAAAGCAAAGCTTGCTGCTGGCCATACTCCGTGCAATGGGCTTTTGGGGATGAGTTTTGGGGTGTCCAGCACACCAAGGACCAGCACCCTCTGTGTCCCTCCTTTTGAGCTCTGATTCAGGGCCACTCATGACAAGGAAGACATTGAGGGGCTGGAGTGTATCCAGAGAAGGGAACAGAGCTGGGGAAAGGTCTGGAGCACAAGATGAGGAGCAGCTGAAGGAACTGGGAGGTTCAGCCTCAAGAAAAGAAGGCTCAGGGGAGACCTTCTCCCTCTCCACAAGTCCCTGACAGGAGGGTGCAGCCCTCCTGAGGCTCTGCTCCCTGGCAGCTGGCAATGGGACAAGAGAAAATGGCCTCAGGTTGTGTTGGGGGAAGTTTAGATTGGATATTAAGGAAAAATTCTTCACAGAAGGGGTGGTCAGGCATTGGAACAGGCTGCCTGGGGAAGTGGTAGAATCACTGTCCCTGGAAATGCTCAAAAGCCATGTGGATGTGGCACTTGGGGACACAGGATAGTGGTGGCCTTGGCAGTGCTGGGTTAATGGCTGGACTCAGTGATTCTAGGGGACTTTTCCAGCCTTAGTGATTCCATGATTCCCTGTGTCCAAGCCTGATCCAAGGGCATGTGGATGAAGTTGAATACCCCAGGGCACTTGGAACACCCGGGGATTATCATGGCATCTCCTGTGGCCTTCAGACCAGTGTGTCCCTTCCTGCTGTCCCCTGAGGACCTCCATCAGCAGGGTGAGGTGCCTCCCCATCCTCTCCTGTGTTTGAGCTCTGCAAAGATCCCAGCTGACAGCACTGGGCCAGAGTGGGGGATTAGTCTGACTGAATGTCAAACCCCAACCCCAAACCCCATCCCTTGCACAGGCTCTCCAGAGTAACCCAATGTGAAAGTGGCCCCATCAACTCTGTCCCCCAAGCCAGGGAAGACTTTCACCATCCCCGTGGCTTTGGGCGTGGATCAGTGGGGATCCCTTCTCACATCCATCTACACCACTGGGTGACTTTCCTGCTGTCCATTCTGGAATCCCTGCTTGCTGTCCCAGACCTGGTTTCCATCAGCAGGGCCATCCAGCAGCTGGGTTTCGGCAGCGCCCCGCTGCCCAGGCGGGTCTGCCCTGCCTTTCCTGGCCATAAAACCAACAGGGCAGTGGAAATATTTCGGAAACACCTTTTACAGTTCTCTCAGCGGGGCTGCAGTTAACCCCTAAAGGGGCTGGCTGCCATCAGGAAAAACAATTTCATTCCAGCCAAATTATTTCACAGGAAAAAGCTGATTTTGGTGCCATTTTTACCGCTGATGACTTCAGCACTGTCCCTTCGGACTCTGCCACCTTTTCCTGTTCTCATGTTCTGGATGAGAACAATGACCTGGAGCTGTGGCATTCTCCAGATCAAACGTTTTCTCTCACTCCACATTGAGCAGATTCAGTTCCTCGGGGTGTCTCTGCTGAACTGCCCTGCTTTGTGGTGCTGCTCCATCGCAGCTCAAGTTGGGGATCGCTGCTGAAACCCAGCCCTGCAGCCACCCTCCAGCTATTTTCAAAGGCACCTACAGAGGATTAGGTCACAGAGACCGAAATAGCAGATTCTGGTCCGAATCAGGGTGATGAGCACATCTTGTCCAGCCTCTGCCCAGGTCCCAAGCTTCTCCCAGCCCAGAGCCCTGTCACAGCTCCAGTGGGAGCACCTCGAGGGTGCCAGTGCCACACGACCATGGGGCAGCTCATGGAACTTCTCACTTTCAAGACCACTTCTACCCATTTCAGACCCACCTGAAGAGTCCAGTACCTGCTGGAGACCTCCACTGGTGTCCAGCCACACAGTCCTCCAAAAGGGGGTTTGGGCTTCAGACAGCCCTGGGATCCCTTTGCTCTGCACAAACCACCCAGATGATATCTGAGGAGGTGAAGCTGGTGAGCTCAGCCCATCAGAGCTCCTCGTGCTGACCTCCAGCATGTCCCAGCCCCCTCGGCCGCTCCTGGAGACGGCAGCGCCGGGACGTGACATTCCCTCTGTTTTATCTTCACACATGGGCAGTTCTCAACAGCAGCAAAGCCAAACTCTTTCACCACCTGGCACACAAGCTGGAGTAGGGAGAAAGCCAGGCTGAGAGTGCATGTGTCCCACAGGCACCCAGGAGAACTCACACCTGGTCCCCAGGAGCCATCCTGAGCCCACTGCAGGGTCCCAGGGAGGGACAATCCCTGAGCAGAGGTGGAAGCCGGGTTCCTTCAAGCAATGTGAGTCTGATTTATGGCTCCCAGAGCTGCCAGGTCCTCATCCCAGGAGCTTTGGTGCTGCTTTGGCCACTGCACACTCCTGAGCCAGTCTGGGGAGGGAGGGACACAGATGCTCCACAGAGATCTCACTGGAGACACTCACTCCAGCTCATGGATCATCCCAAATATCCATCTCCAGCGTGGTCCTGAGGAGGACATCACTGAACTACAGAACGGTTTGCGTAGGAAGAGACTTTAAAAGTCATCCAGTTCCACAGGCAAGGAGCCTCCACTAGAACAAGTGTGTGTTGGTTTTGCTCCCATCCAGCCTGGCCTTGGCTGCTTCCAGGATGGGGCAGCCACCTGGGCAACCTGTGCAGGGCCTCCCCACCCTCACAGGGAGGGATTTCTGCCTAACGTTCATTCTAAAGCTGTCAGCTTTTAGTGTAAAACTGTCCCCTCTTGTCCTTTCATCACCTCTCCCCTGCTCCCCCCAGGCTGGACCACCTCCCCAACCTCCAGTTGCTGCCCTGGGATCCTTTCCCCTCCCTCCTTCCTGAGGGCTCAGCATCCTCAACGGGTGCTTCAGAGGCAATCAAAAATTGCTATTTTTTGCCTCTGGGAGAATTCAGCAGCAATTCAGAGAAGAGTCTGGGATTTGGGCCATCTGCAGCCTGTCACACATGGCTTCACTGAGTCCCTAAATCATCCCGTGCCTCAGTTTCCCACCTTTTTATAGCAGATAGGCCATTTCTTGGATATCCTCCCTCAGGAAACCCTCTGGGTCAGAGGCTGCCTCTTGGTGTGAGGATTGGCTGCATCCTGGCTGCAGAAATGAAATTTTTGGGTATCCCACTGCAGCTGAGGGATCTATCTCCAGCTGGGATGTTCCTACCCTCACGCAGAGTGAGGGCTGGGCTCCCCTCATTCAGTCTCTTGGCACAGTACTTTTCTTTCTCCTTTTTAAAGTGCAGACTGTGGGTTTCCAGTAGCTGAGGGCTTACCTGATTTTGGAAGGAGCTCAGTGAAGCCAGGAATGGAGCAAGTGCCCTCTGGAGCTCAGGGGGAAGGAGGAGAGAAGGTCTCACCAGCCAGGCTGGGGTGCAGGGGTGGCAGGAGTCTGGAGGGACTGGTGGCCTTTGGAGAGGTGGGGTTATCCCTCAGCATCCCAGACACTCCTGGAACCAGGAGGGCTTTGCAGGCACTGAGTCACTCCAGCCCTTAAAAAACCCAACAGTGCCCATATCAATGGCAGGGCCAGAGGATGAGGAGCCTCCAAAGCCCTCCCAAGTGCTGCTTCCAGTTGTATTCCTGTCCCTTTCCTCTCCAGTCTCACTGAAAATCTTCACCTCCTTCTTGGCCCCTTCCAGAGCCCACAGGGAGTGCAGAGCTCCAGGAGAGCCCTGCAGCAGGGGCAGAGCACTGATGGGTGCTCAGGGTTCGTGGGCTGGGGCTGCCAGTGCTCAGCTCCCCGAGGGCCACCAGGCAGGCAGTGCCCCAAAACGCAGCTCCATCCCTGCCCCTGCCCCTGCCCAAGCAGAGGGGAGCTGCTGGGGCTCAGGGTGGCAGTAGGCAGCCCCCATCCAGGGAAGGATGCCCCATGAGCAGTGTGCAGTCTGCACTCCATGGCCGGGCTCAACGCTGGCTCCAGGCTCAGGAGCCCTGGTCCCATCGGAACTCGTTTCACCTCCCCAAAATTCCCCCCTCCGCGCTTTGGAAAGGGCAAAGGTCTGGAGTGCAGCTGAGGCACAGGAAGGTTCGGTGTGTCCTGGTGGGATGTGGCAGGGAAGATGGGAAACCACCACCTTCTCTGAAACTGGGAGCAAAGTGGGGAACCACCTCCTAAATTTGGTGAGTCCCAGATCTGGCTGGTGGCCGGTCTGAGGCCTGGAGCCCCACGGGGAGGGATCAGCAGGCTCC
This sequence comes from Chloebia gouldiae, assembly GCA_003676055.1. Lineage (NCBI taxonomy): Eukaryota > Metazoa > Chordata > Aves > Passeriformes > Passeridae > Chloebia > Chloebia gouldiae. The sequence goes on along the minus strand of QUSF01000017.1, from coordinate 14,514,023 downwards.
CAGCAAAGCTGTCCTTTCCAGAGCCCATTCCCAGGGCTCCAGTGGCCTGTCCCCAGCATGGGACAGCCCAGCTGTGTGGGGGCAGGCAGAGGCAGAGCGCCCTGTCCCCTGTGGAACAGGGATGGAGGAGCTGCAGAGTTGCCATGGAGATTTTCTCCCTAGCAGATGCTCTGGGCAGGTGCAAGAAGAGGCTCTGCCCCCCTCGCTGTGCGGCACAATGCCAGCCGGATCCTGCAGAAACAGGAAGCCTCTGCAACCGCCCGCTGCCAGCCCAACGGCCACGGCCACCACTGCCACCTCTGCCACCACTGCCACCACTGCCACCACTGCCACCCCTGCCACCACTGCCACCGCTGCCACCACTGCCACTGCCACCACTGCCACCGCCACCACTGCCACCACTGCCACCACTGCCACTGCTGCCACCGCCGCCACCACTGCCACCTCTGCCACCACTGCCACCACTGCCACCTCTGCCACCGCTGCCACCGCTGCCACCGCTGCCACCTCTGCCACCTCTGCCACCACTGCCACCACTGCCACCGCTGCCACCGCTGCCACCTCTGCCACCTCTGCCACCACTGCCACCACTGCCACCACTGTCACTGCTGCCACCTCTGCCACCACT
>QUSF01000017.1:14465024-14510567 GCA_003676055.1 Chloebia gouldiae | reverse complement strand
GTTTGCCCTGCTCAGTGCCCGCTCCGGTGCCCGGCCGGCCGCGCCCTCCGCCGCCGCCCCCGGCCGAGCGGCTCCGCGGCCGGCGCGGTCCAGGCCGGCTCTTCGGGGCAGCGCGGCGCGGGCGGCGCCAGGCGGGTGCGCGGTGCCACCGGCGGGTCCCCGGGCCGCCGCCGCCCGACATTGGCTGGAAACTGGAGCAGCGCGGCGGGGACGGTCGATGCCGATCGATCGCGGCGCGGGCGGCACCGCACGGCACGGCCCCGGCGCGGCACCGCACGGCAGCGGCACCCCGGTGTCCCCGCCGGGGGATGCGCGGCCCCCCGAGACCGGCACCGGGCAGGGGGTGAAGGCGGGAGCCCGTCCCGGGGGGTTCTGCCGGCACCGGGAGGAGCCGCTTGGGCGGCCCGCGGGACTCCGGGAGTTCAGCCGGGTGATGCTGCCCAGTGCCCGTATCCTTGTGAGCCGGTGGGACGGGGACAGGCGGCGTCACCCCAGGGCCACCCCTTCGCCCTCCCCGGTCCTTCCTCCTGCTGAAGGGAGCAGCTGGGACATCTCACTTGCGGTCTCTCCCCGCAAGTTCTGGAGCTGGATCTGTCCTTCCCAGTGGCCCCGCTCCATGGCCGGCTCCGTCCCGTTGTCCCCATCACTGGGTACAAAGAGCTCCCGGACCGGCCAGCGGCGCTGGGACGGGGCCGAGGCGGCTGTGCCCGCACAGAGCCGCACGCTGCCCGCACCCCCAGCAGCTCCGAGCCTCTGCCGTTCCCGGAGCTGGCGAGGGCTTTGCTCCGGCTGCTGCTCCCGGGCTGCTGCACAGGGGACGTTACCCAAAGTTTCCTTCCTAGCAGCAGGAAAACCTTTTTTTAAGAGGAAAGCAGCGCGGCGGCCTCGCAGTGCTCATGCGTGGCGGGCAGCGCAGCCCAGCTCACCGCTCCCAGCCGCCCGCAGGGATGGCTGTGTCCCTGCCCTTTATCTTTCCCAGCCAGCGCCGCATTTTCAGGGCCAGGGACGCGGTGCTGGGCGTACAACGGCGGCGGCGGACACGGCAGCAGCATCCCTTCTGCCTCGGGCTGGGGATACGCCGGAATCCTGCGCTGCGGGATGCCCGGCCCCGCCGCTGGAGCAGGGAGAGCTACTTTTCCCGAGCTTGCCGTTAATTAATGGCAGAAGGAGCTGACGGGGCGGCTCGGCAGCGCTCAGGAAGGGGTTTAGCCCTGGAGCTGGCAGTTCTGCACCCCCTGCCCAGAGCAGGCAGCCCCGGCCGCTGCCGCATCTGAAGTCGCTGGGTGAAGGCGGCACCAAAGTTTCGCCAGGTTTTGCTCTTGTTTGACAGTGATTTCAATAATAATGCTGGAGGGTCCTGTATCAGCAGGAGCCCCGAGGGGCTGAGCATCCCCTGGGGAGGGGCGGAGTTGGGGGGCGGCATTTAAATCCAGGAGATTGTGAAGACTTGGTAAGAAAAAAAAAAAAATAACCGGCTGAATAAAATGCGAAATCGTGCTCCTTGATTTGCTCTCCGCGGCTTTTTGCCCCCGTGGAATTAGCAGGCGTCTGGGGAGGAGGTCACGGCGCTGTGCATCAGGGCAGGCGTGGGCCTAATTTATAATTTTTTCCCTAATTTATTTTTTCTTAAGAGAAAAATTCCTTTATTTGGCAACTCCTGCATGAATCAAGTTAGCATTTCACAGCTATTTAACACCTGGTTACAGCGTCTTCGGGCAGAACCGATGATACCCCAGCTCGGCACCCGCTCCCCTTCCGGCAGGCGGGGACCAGCCGGATTTGTTTTTCCTCCGTTCCAGGCAGGGATTTAAGGCAGGAGGTGCTTTGCGTGACTTCGTCGGGGGTTTCTCCCGGCCCTGCCCGGCGGAATGAGCCCCCAGCTCTCCCCTCAGCTCTCCCCCAGCGCCGCCCCTCGCCCCGTCCAGCTGCCATTACGGTCGGGTGGGAATCGACTCAAGTCCTTAAACCCCAAGAGTTAATCAAAGTGCTTTGAATATGTAAATGCTGAGTATTGTTTATCATTGCCTAGAGCTGATACAGCAGTTTTCCTGCTCAAAGCCCCGTTCAGATGGGAGCTCATGAAAATTCACAACAGCCTCGCAAATAGGTGACGGGGATTATTACCCCGTCTTCCAAATGAGCAAAGGGAGGAAGAGCAGCGGAGTGATTTTCCCCGTGGCAGCGGGAATCGGCGATGGAGGTCAGTGGTGGTCCATCCCAGTAGGTGTAAATCAGCTCTTGCTGCATTTCCTCTGGCCAAGCATTTGCCCTGGGCTCTCTGGGCTGCAGACGGTGCTGGCGATGCAGCCCTCGATGGTCGGGTGTGACACTCGCTTAAATATACACCGTGTTGGCACCAGGCAGGGAATTCCAGGCAGGCAACACAGAATTTTCCATGAGGTTCTTCAGCAAGACCTCCAGCAATGAGTGCTCTGTCAATTAATACAACGATGAGCTTGACGAGGATCTGTGGGAGTGCAGGGGGGTGAGGGCAAGAGAGAGGAGTCTGCACCCCATAGGAAGGGCCAAATCGGTCTGTGGGTCTCGACAGGACTCCCTGGGCACAGACATCCCTGCCTGTGCAGGCAGGGCGATTCCAGGATGGGGAGAAGGCTCTCCCATCACTGAGCTCCTCCAGGTAAGGGCACTCTAGAGGGGAGCATGGGGCTGGAGACCTCAGCGCACTCCCAACCCATCCACACCCCAAGAGCTCATTCCACGGTGCTTCCCACCACATTCCTGTGGGTCAACCTGTTGACACCAATGCCTAGAAGAGCTTTTGCCCTCAGCCCAAGGTGAGTGCCTCTGCATCCAAGGAGATGCCCCAGTTTTGGGTTCCTCTTGTGCAGGGCAGCTGACCCTGGAGGTCCAGGGCAGCCTCCTGCCTCGTGAGCCGTGCCTGCGGCAGAGCTGCCAACCTCAGGGGAGGCTGGGGGACAGCTGGGAGCAGGACGTGTCTCAGCCAGCCAAATTTAATCCTCCTACGTTAGCAAGGCTTAAAATAGGCTCCCTGCAGCATCGATGAGGGTGGTGGAGTTGGCCTACTCCAGCCCTCCCAAGTATTTTGGGGAAGCAGGGATGGCTGTTTTGCAGACAAGCACAGCTGGGAGGAACTGAGCTGTGCTGTCAGGGCCTCCTTTGCTGAAGCCATTCCAGGAATTAAACACACCTTGTGGTACCCTCACCCCTCTAACCTCCCACTGCCACCTCTCAGGGTGACACCTTCTCCCTTGCCATTCCTCCACAGCCCTTTCCTGCTCTCTCCCGTGGTCATTCATTTCCCCCTGCACCTCATGGAAATGATCCCTTTTCATTAAGCCCAGCTGATGGTCTGGTCTTGACCACCCCTCCATCAGCTGCCCAGAGGAGATGCCATCCTGAGAAGGGGTTGGACATGGCCTGGGCAGAAGGCCATGGAGGAGCCCTCGGAGCAAGGCAGGTGTGGTGACACACTCGAGGAGACATGTTGGGAACTCTGGGACACAAAGGTATCATGCAGTGGTCATCTTGTGGAGAAACCCGTTCTGTGTCCCAGGTATGCTGGCTGTCTCCTCAGTGCTGGATGCCCCCTGGCCAGGGGCACCCAGGCTTCACTGCCTTGGGCAGGTCCCAGCAGCTCCCTGGCAGGGCAGGATGGTGGCTCCAGGAGAAAAGGTTCCTCCTGCACCTCACCCCCAGGGCCCCACCCTGGGCTGGGGGATGCAGGGGCTTGGTCCGTGTGTTTGTGGCTCCTGGGTACCAAACCTTGGTGGGGTTTGGAGGCTACTGGGAAAACGCTGCTCCTGATCCAGCAGTGTCTTTGGCAGTGCCCGTGGTCATTGGTGCAACTCAGTCACTGGTGCTTCATCCACCCCACAGGCTCTGCCTTCCTCCTGCCACAACACCTCCTGCCACAACACCGGCTCTCCATCCCCTCCTGTCCCGAGGCACGGGCTCCCCTCGAGCTCTGCCTCACCCCGTGCTTGCCTTCCCATGGCACCTGGGGGTTTAAAGAAGTCATTTTCCCTTTTCTCCTTTCTCTGTGCAGCCTCTCCGTGAGCCCACGCACCAGCTGGGCCCCCCACCATGCTACTCCCACCAGCCCTGCTGTGCTGCCTGATGCCTTCCTGCCTTCACCTGGTGAGGCCGGGCCCTGCACGGGAAGGCAGCGAGAGCAAAAGAGGTGGGAAAAGCCTCATCTCCCTTTGTGATCCCTCCAGAACTGGTCTTCACCTCCCTGGTGGAGCCCTGAGCTGCCCATCTTCCCCACGAACCACCCTGTGATCATCCCCTTGGGGAATCCTCTGGAGTGAACTCCCCTTGGCAGGAGCAAAACTTCCTCAGGAACGAGTGCAGAGACAAATTCCTGTGTTCTCCTGGGCTTTGCCAAGCTCCCTGAGCTGGGAGCACCACAGGGTTGCACCAAGGCAGCAGACACTCCAGTGTTCACCGCTTTGCTTTTTCCTCCATGTCCCCAAAGGGTCCCCAAGGATCCTTTAGGACCCCTCTAGGCTGTTGGAATCCTTACTCACGTGCAGTCCAACCACAGCCGCTCCCACCTGCATCCATCCCTGCCAGCACAACACAGTCCTGTGGGCACTGCTCCATCTGCCCAGGGTCCCCGTGTCACTGCTGGGGCTCTAAAAGAAAACAAAACCCCCAGCAAAGCCCTGGTTGTGCATCTGTGGGTGGAGGAAGGGTTTTATCCTGAAGAAGTGGTGGCACATCCATTGGCTGAGCTGGCAGGGCTGGCCGTCCTCAGTGGTGACCATCCCTCCGTCCTTGCTCCAGCCCCGAGGGCTCACACAGCTGCACTCATGGACCATTGTCCTGCTTCTCGTGGATCTGGCAGCTCTTGAGAGCCAGTGAGGGTGGAAAAGGAGTCTGCAGGGGATAGACGGAGTTGGTGAGGGAAGCTAAAGGATATAGGAACTCCCTGAAACATGAAAGAAACAGAAAAGGGAAGAGTGACAAAGAATGGGCGATGAGAGGCATTAGTGCATTGCTAAGGAGAATGGTGGATATTTCCATTTGTGCTCAGAAACCCACTGGGACACAACAGCTGTTGAGCTACTGTCCCGAGACAATCCCAAAACATCAGCTTTCCCATCATCTGGACATGGGTACCAGCGGCAGCCACTCAGCTGGAGGCACACATGGGGCACTCGGGATGCTTGGAGGCACCTGGGAATCCGCAGCACCCTGGGGGCAGGGGAAAAGAGGAGCATTTCGCATTTCACAGGTATTTTCAAAGAGGGTGTGGGACATCCTTGCTCGGGACCTGGATAAATAGAAAATAGGAAGGAGAATGGGGTGCCCTGACTGAGCACGAGGGGCAGAGAGCAGCATGGTTTGTGCCAGACCAAAAACACGAACTGGGTCTTGTCCGATGCCGAGGAAATCCCGTCCTGCCGGGGCTGGAGCTCGGGTTGGTAGCAGGAAGGCGGCTGCCAGGACGGGCTTCCGCAAGACTTCCTCTCCCATGGCCCTTCGTTAGGCAATTAGGACGTAAGGAGAGAATGCAGCAGAGAGGAAACGAGCGCCCGGGGAGCCGCCGCTGGGGGAGTTTCGGGGGCTCTGCCCTGGCCCTGTTTGCTCTCGTTAGGGAGGGGGAAGGAAGGGCAGGCAGCGGCTCATGGCTGGGGGAGGTGTGAGCACACGGATGCCTGGAGCAGCCCCGAGGGTGCCCAGCCACGGGGCAACCAGGGTACCCCAGTGGCCAAGCCACCAGGCTGGTGGTGGGGAAGGGAGTGAGCGTGGAGCTGGGGAGCAGTGGGGCAGTGGGAGCAGTGGAGCACTGGGAGCACTGGGATCAGTGGGAGCAGTGGGATCAGTGGAGCAGTGGGATCAGTGGGAGCAGTGGGAGCAGTGGGAGCAGTGGAGCAGTGGGATCAGTGGAGCAGTGGGAGCAGTGGGAGCAGTGGAGCAGTGGGAGCACTGGGAGCAGTGGAGCAGTGGGATCAGTGGAGCAGTGGGAGCAGTGGGATCAGTGGAGCAGTGGGAGCAGTGGGAGCAGTGGGATCAGTGGAGCAGTGGGATCAGTGGAGCAGTGGGATCAGTGGAGCAGTGGGATCAGTGGAGCAGTGGGAGCAGTGGAGCACTGGGAGCACTGGGAGCAGTGGGAACAGTGGAGCAGTGGTATCAGTGGGATCAGTGGGATCAGTGGGAGCAGTGGAGCACTGGGAGCAGTGGGATCAGTGGGATCAGTGGAGCAGTGGGATCAGTGGAGCAGTGGGAGCAGCAGCTCGTGGGGCTGCAGGCTCTATGCCATGGAATGGAGGGTTGGGCACAGAGCTGATGAGCCTGGCATGGATCCTCAGGCACCTGCCAGCAGCTAAACCTGCACGGGGCAATCTCCAGCCTCAGTGTGGGCAGGGGTCCATCCCAGCCGTGGGAACCCACAGGAGCAGTGGGGCTGAGCCCCAAAGGAGGTGGGATGGAAAGCATTTATCCACAGAGTGGAGCTGGTGAGGGTGGATGTGTTGGATCCTGTGTGAGTGGATGAGCTGAAGCCCATGTGGGGTACTTGGAGCCCCTCACCTGTCCCTGGAATCCCCCTCCCAACCCTGCTGTATGATGTTCTATCCACACCTCCCTGGGACAGCCTGGCCTTTGCCCTTCCAGGCTCCAGCCGGGATGTGGCCCCAGCTCCATGCCAGCTCCAGCTCCATCTCCAACACTCACAACCAGCAGGTGACAATGCTGGAATAGCCCCAGCTGCTCTCCTTGGGGGGCTCTGAGCCCACTGCCCCCCATCTCCTGGGATCAGGGGGGCTGAATCCCCCCATGATATCCTTCCAGCTCCATCTCTAGGTGCTGCTGGCCTTTCCAAGCTGAGCAAAGGGGAACACCTGCCCTCCAAACATGGCTCCCCGTGTCCTCCCCACGCAGGGGCAGGACGGGCAGCAGGGATGGCGCTTTCAGCCACTCGCTATTTTTAATTGCTCTTTCCCAGAAAGGCTGGTGCAGGCTCCTAAAGCTGCTTCCAGCTGGGAGTTTGGAAAGCTGGTTCCAGTTAGGCGCCCGGCGCTCGCTGCGCTCGGAGCTGTTATTTTTAGAAGGGCTGAAGGCAACAGCCCCACTCCCCAGGCTGCTGCTCGGCTCTGGTCATGTCCCTTGGCCGGCAGGACCCCGCTGGACCCTCAGCTGGGGACATCCTGGTGGCGTGACTTTATGTTTGCCCTTTTTTTCTGGTGCTTTTTTGGCAGGGAAGGACTTTCATCTCCCCGTGTCAAGCTGTGCAGCCAGGAAGACCAAAGGCAGAGGATGTGAGCAGTGGTCATCCCTGAAGGGCCAGGGTGCAGAGCAGCATCTTCTGGTTTTAATTAAAAACCATCCGCTGGCACAGTTTGATGGCGTGAGCGGTGCCTGGGCCAGGACAAGACCAGCAGGGAACGTCTCAGGGGAGGACCGGCACCGGGGCCGGGGCTGCCCACGGCACTGACAGAGCCTCCTGCCCCGCGTCCGAGCTCCGCCCCACGCCTGGCTTCGGTCCTGTCGCTCTTCCCTCCTCCCTCCTGCCTCCTTCCCTCTCCCCGGGGACCCCAGTGCCACTCTCTGCCATCACTTGGTCACGCCATCGATGGCCATGACCCCTTAGAGCTCTTCCCATGCTCAGCCTCACTGAGGTTCCCCATGGCTGCCCAGTTTGGGGGAATGGGGTGGGGCAGAGGACTGGGAGTGCCCCCCGGAGCAGATTATCTCAGAGGATAATATCCCATTCACTCCCGGGCCCTGCCGTAGACCCCAGACATTTGCCACGGGCACTATCCCCTCCCAGTGACCCCCATCTCTCTGCCGCGGGGCTCAGCCCGTCACTGTGACCCCCCAGTCCAGTTCCATGGGCTCACCCTCTGTACGGCCCTCACCCCTCTTCCCTGGAGCTCACCCTGCTCCCATCACCCTAGTGCTCATCCCATCCCCGTGCCCCCCAGCCCTCCTCTGCAGGGCTCACCCCTCTGCTGGGACCCCCATCCCAGCGCTGTGGGGCTCCCCACCCGGAGCAGCGCTGACTTCACCCCTCAGCGATTTTCTGCTCGCATCAAATCGGCCCTCCCCGAGCGCGGCGCGGCCGCTAATCAGCTGTATTATCTGCGCCCCCATTATTCAGGCGCTCGCTGCTCTCGGTGCTGCCCCGCCCGGGCGCGGGGGCTCATCCCACCGCCCTCCTCCTCCTCCTCCTCCTCCTCCCGCGGCAGCCACCTCCATCCCTCCTTCCCACCCTCCAGCCCCACCGCCCCCCCGGCCGGAGCGCGGCCAGCTGGCTTTGCCTGCATTTCGGCTTCAACCTCCCCCAAGGATTCCTAAATCTGATAAGGGAGGGGGGTGCTGCTTTCAAAGGAGCGGGGTTGACCTTTGCCGCTGCAACGAGAGCCGCATGGAGGAAAAAAATTGGCTGCGGCGAGCGGGGGGGGGGAAGCGAGCGAGAGAGCTGCTGTGGTTTTACAATCCCTAAATAACGCCGGGAGCTGAGCTGTAAACACATGGCGGTATTGCCTGAGCGTGTCCGCACCCCCTCGATGGAAACCCAGCCTGGAAAATACTCCGACCTTAAAGGGGGGAAAAAAAATAAAAAAGAAAACAGCTTTCTCGGAAAAAAAAAAAAAAAAAAAAAAAGAGAGAGAGAGAGAGGGGGGAAAAAAAAGGAAGAAATCTCCTGAATTATTTAGCGAACGGTTCCAATCCGACGGCTAATTCTGCCGGCAGACGGCGGCGGCCGGAGCCTGGCGTTGGGAGATGATGGCTATCGGCGGGCGGGGTGGTCCCAGCCCGGGGGCGCAGCGGCGCCGCAGGGGTGCAGGACAGAGCAGGGAGCCCTGGCCGCTGTCACCCTGCCTGCTCGGTGTCCCCCATCCCCTGCTGACGGGGGACAGAGCGCCCCGGCAGCAGAACGGGAGATGTTCCCGCACCTCGTCCCGCTCATCCCGCTGCGGCACGCAGAGAGGGAACCCCGTCACCGGGAAAGAGCCCCAGCCCCAACGCCCCCTCCTCCAGCACCCCCGCCCATCCCATGGGCACCCCAAAGGGTCACCTCTGCCCGGCCACGCTCCCCGCAGCGCCCCAGCGGTCGGGGACAGCTTCCACCCCGTCCCTTCTCACCTGCTTCTTCCCAATTTTTTTTTTTTCGGAAGCAACTAACACTTTTCTTTGAAGAGCAACAGATGAGCGAGACCCTCCCAGCGCCTTTTATGATGTTAAATTTATTGCCTGGCTCCACAATTGCCATTTTAATGACGAACGCTCCCACGGCTTTAACGCGGCTGAGTGCTGGCATTGAAAACAGAAGCCGGGGGGGACACGCTGTCTCCGGTCTCCTGGAGGAGAACGGATTCCAGCCCTTTTCCTGATCCTTGCACAAAGTTTTGCCAAATAGATAATGTGTTTTATAATTTCCAGACGGCGCTGTGCTGGTAAGGGAGGCCCTCTGCTGGCACCGGGCTGATGGGGAGAGCCCCGGGAAGCAGCTGGGAACCACCGGCGAGGCGTGGAGCCTGGGAGACACCTCTGGCAAGGTGTGCCTGGAGAAGCGAGCCTAGAGATCCATGTCGAGCAAGCCAGGCCCAAGGAACCTCCGTTCTGGAGGTGCTGGAGAGCTCACAGAGGTGAGCACAGGGAACTGAGCCCACGGAAAGGAGCCTGGGAAATCGAGTTGGGGAAACCAAGTGAGCTTGAAAAGTGAGCCCCGAGCCAGGAGCAGAGAGCTGGACCTGGAGAAAGATGCATGGCCAGACCAGCCCTGAGGGTCACACCTGGGCTGAGCCCATCCCCAGCCCTGCTGCATCCAAAGGGAGCCCAAATCCCTGCAGCCCGGGCTGGTCTACAGTGAGGTGGCTGTGCACACCCAAAGGGAGCATCCCAGACCTTCCCTTGGTTGAGGACAGCCCTGGAACATCTGCCCCATGGGTGGCACCACGTGGGAATGTCTGGGATGCTGGCAGGGAAGGAGGGGAGTGATGGCAGCTTTGCCATGGGGTGGGATGGAGCTGCCACAGCTCCCACTGTGTCCCAGATCGGGCTGGTGAATGTCCCCCTTCTCTGGGCACAGAGCCCAGGGGTGGCAGTCCCCACACTGGCAGTCCCCATGGCCCCACTGTCCTCTCCAGGAGGGCATCAGGGCCCTGCCAGAGGACAAAGATAAGTCTGGAGCTGGCGATGGGCAGCTGCAGTGTGGGGCCAGCCATGCAGACCCACACGGGGGATTTCAACTGAGGACATCGACTTCTATCAGGAGACGCTTTATTTTTTTTAACAGTGCCTGAAACTCAGCCTGGGTTATCAGGGAGATATTAAATTGCTGTTGGAAGCGACACCAGTGGGGCGGAAAAGCCATGCTGTGCTCTTACCTCTTCCCACAAGGTCGAGCCAGGCAGCCCCGGGGGACGACGCATTCGCCGCGTCCTTCCTGTGGCGAGGATCACATGTCAGAGTGAACGAAGCCTTGAGAAAATTAAACCCGTGAGCTCACCGCCTTCCTGAGCGCAGGCGCCAGCCCTCCCCGAGGTCCCTGAGCCTGGACTGCCAGCTGGGGTGACCTGGCAGCAGTGCCAGTGCCAGGAGGATGCCCCCTCCCCGGGGGACAGCAGCAGTCCCCACTGGTGTGCCTGCAGCTGGGCTGTGCCGTGGAGGAGCTTTGAACCCTGCTGTGCATCACTGGCTGATGGGGAAGGACCTTCCCATGGGAAGAAGCTGTCAGCCTTGGCAGAACACAGCTGCAAAAGTCTCCTGAAGGCCTTCAGCCAGATTTTCTCTGGGGATCCAAGCTCTTGCTTGGGCAAAGGGATGGACACAGGGTTCAGCTCTGGTGGGACTGGAACGTGGTGCCGTGCCCAGAGTGGGAGGTGGCCAGGCATGGGGCTGGGTTTTATTCCAGGACAAGGTCAGTCCTGTTGCTACATCCCTCTGTGGCACAGTGGATGGACAGAATCAAAGAGAAAGGCAACACAGCCCACAGGAGAGCCTGTGTGTGCATGGGGGGTCACCTGGAGACCCCCAGAACCCCATGCAGGGACCCCGAGCTGCCCACGCCTCAGTCAGCTGGGACCATCACTGGAGAGGGGACATCATGAGTAATGCTGCCTGGGAGGGACAAGAGGAGCCAGGGGACCTGGGACAAGTTTGGGACCTGGGGACAGTGAGGGATTGCCCGATGGCAAGAGGAGCAAGGGGAGGATGAAGGAGAGATCCGAGGGAGGACCTAGAGACAATTGTCCATGGGGCTGTCAAAGCCCCAGGGCTGAGCCAGGCCTCTTCCCAGGGCACCCTCTGCTCTCCCAACTTTGCTTGTGTTCCCCAGCTCAGAGGGGGAGCAGAAATGCAGCTTAGCTGCATTTACCCCTCCAGGTACTTTCTCCTTCAATCACCCTCTTCCTCCTTGAACAAGCCCAGCTCTGCACCTTGGCTCTGCCCCTTCCCAGCCAGCCAGGAGGCACCAGGGCTGGTTTTTCATGTTCCCACTGGGCATTGCCCACAAGGAACAGGGTTTCAGTGGATCCATGGACCCCTTGGCACAGCCCTTGATGGTCTCCAGTTTCCCCCGTGGCACAGTCAAGCAGGGCACACACACACACACAAACCCCCTCTTCCTGCCACCACAGGAGCCCAGGCTGAGCAGCACTTCCAAACCCTCCCCAGGACCACCAGGGACACATCCAGCCCCAGCCCCTGGCACAGCCCAGCCCGGGCAGGGCTGCAGCCCCGAGCAGGCGGCGGAGGGACGGCAGCAGGCAGGCAGGAGCCGTGCGGGGATGCTCCAGCAGCTGCCGCCAGCACGGCTGGCGGATGCCCTTTGGCCAGGAGCAGCCAGGCTTTTTTTCCAGCCCTTCCCAGAAGAAAAACAACAACCCGAGCCCCATAACAAGCTGTAGCGAAGCAGCGAGGAGGCGGCAGATAAGAGGCTGGAGCCGCGCGGAGGCCTCACGGAGATGAAAGGCGATTGCGAACGAGCCTCCCCATCCCCTGCGGACAAAAGAGCTCCTAAAATATTAACGAGGCCCCGTGCCGGCAGGTCCCGCGGCCCCAGCGCCGGCAGGAGCCGGCGGTACCCGCGCTGCCGGCCGAGGGTCCTGGGGGGATGGAGGCACAGCGGGGAGCGGCGCAGGATGTTCATTAATTACCGCCCGCGCTCCGTGCCGGCAAACGTGCCCCCCGCTTCCCTCGCCACCCCAGGGAGCCACTGCCACCTTCCCACGTTTAAAGAGCACGGAGCAGGCGGCTGTGCCGGGCATGGCGGCTCCTCGCTGCCGCCGCGGCACCTGTGAGTGCAGCCTCAGCCCCCCAGCAGTGCTCAAGTGAATTTGGGGAGAAGCTGGGGCAGCTCACGGGGTATTTGCACACCAGCACTAGGGTGGGGAATGGGGAGCAGGGGAGGGTGCTCGCTCCTGCCTGCTTTGTGTCTGCGTGTGGCTCATCAAGCCCCAGGCTGGGGACGCCGTCCCTGCGGAGGGGGAGCCAGCCCGGCCCTGAGGGGGATGCACCCGCTGTGCCCGGGACACGGGCACTGCTCCTGCCGCATCCCCTGTGCCATCGGCTGTCCCAGGGCCTGAGTGGCTCCGTCCCCGCTGGTCCCCATCCTCGGAGCCCACCTGTGTGCAGCACAGCCAGCCCTTGTGCTGCTGTCCCGGCCCCGGCTCCACCTCTCGGCGAGGGCAGGGGTACCGTGACACCGGCAGCCACACCGAGCGCCCTGGGGACTCCAGGTGACCTCGTGGAAGAAGCATCCATCCCCCGAGGCCCCGTTCTCTCATTGCACGGCCCAGGTGGGCAGAGCAGAGGGCTGGGTGCCAGGGGGGCGGCAGGAGAAGATGTTCCTGCTGCTCTCAATGTGCCGCCGCGAGGAGGAGCGGGACAGCAGCAGCTCCATCGCTGCGTCCGGAAGCGGGTCGTCAGATTGGGGGATTTGCACGGCACAGATGGCAGCCCAGGAATTTCAAAGCATCCCCCGTGCCGCAGCAGCTGAAGGGCTCGTGCGCGCAGCTGCCGGAGCCAAGCTGGGCTGCCCCGGCGTCCCGGGCCCGGCAGGCACGGGCACAGCGGGCACGGCACGGCACGGCTCGGCTCAGGGGCTCGGGCCGGCCATGGGGCAGCGATGCAGGGGGGACGTGCGGGCTCCGGCCCCTGCCGGAAAGGAGCCCCATGGAAGGAAGGGCTCCCGCAAGGGCTGGAGGGCATGACATGTGAGAGACGACGGGAGCTAAATTTACACGGCGGCGGAGCGAGCTGCCTCCAAGGAGACGTGATCACGGGCTATAAATACCTGCAAGGAAACAACGGGGACAGGGACGGTGAATTATTCACAGGCGCAAGATGGCAGGGCACGGAGCGAGCCAGGCCGGGGAGGAGGGAGCTGGCGCCGGGGGCACCCCGAGATCGGCCCGGCTGAGGGGCATCGGGACAGCCAGGACCGGGACAGCCGCTGTGCCCAGAGCTCCTCGGCGGAGCTCTGAGGGTCCCAAGGGGTGAACCCCAGCCTGGCACCGTGCGGCCCCGAGGTGCCTCCTCCAGGTGGATGGCTGGCACCACGGATGGCTGCTGGAGGGAGGGGGTGGCCAGGCTGTGGGTGCCCCTGCCAGACAGGGGGTGGTGGGCAGGTCCAGCATTTCCCATCCTGGTCCTGAGTCCGCAAGAGGGGACAGCGATAAGGTGATGTCCCATGTCCCCTGCAGTGAAGGCACCCCCAGCCTGCCCTGTCCCGCTCCGTGGAGACATTCCCAGAGGATGCTGAGCAGACACAGAGCAGCAGCACAAGCCCTTTGTGTCTGCAGGAGACACCTGGGGGAGGATTTGGGGCTGGAGCAGCGCCGAGCACATCTGCTCAATTTGGGGTTCACGGATTTTCAAGGATAAAAATAAAAACTGGAAATAACCCCTAGTTTTATTGCTGCTAATGAGAGCAGGTTCCTAACGCCGGTGCCGGCGGTGCCGTGCCCGCTGGGGGCCGGGGGGAACGGGGGATCCCCGGCCCGGCCGCGCCGCTCCCCGGCCTCTGCTGCCCTCGCCCGGCCGCGGGGAGCGGAGCGGGAGGAGGCACCCCCGGCTGCGGCTATTTCCTAATTCGGCCCTTCTGCGGGATATTTCCTCCTTTCAGCTTGTTTTTTCACCCACACCCAATGAAGGAATAGAGGAGACCCCGCTGTCCCTCAGCCCCCTTCCGCTTGTGCTCACCTTCTCTCTGCTCCCGGCTTGGGATTCTCCTTGTGCCCAGCTCCGCTCCCAGCTGGAAAGCCCAAAGCTGTCCTTACAAATCACACCTGAATGATAAATGCTTCCCCATGGAGGCCCAGCTGCTTCTCCCCTGGCCAGCCCAGTCCACCCCTTCCACGAGGAGCTTTAAGGTCCCTTCCAACTAAAGCAGGCTGTGACCACAATTCCCACACCCTTGTGTCCCCAGCAGCACAGCTACAGGGGGAACTTCTGCCCTGTGACCCCCACAGCAAGGGGGGTCTCTTGCAGCCTCCTGACGGCCCTTGGTGAAGGTACAGCAATGCCCAGGGTGCCACATCCCTGCTTGGAGCAGCATCCCTGCCCTGCCCTGCCTGCTGCAGGCAGCTGCCTGTAAACAGATCCCCCAGCATCCCTCCTCCTCCTGGAAAAAGCCACAGGCAACCAGGACACAACACTCCTGCCTGGTGGGGGTCTGAGGGAGCTGGAGGGGGCTGTGAGCTCCAGGGCCAGCACAGGACTGTGGCTGGTGGGATCCAAGCCCCAGCTCTGCCAGCAGCTCTGTCTCAGACCCTGGCCTTCCCTGGGTCCATTTTTGCTGCTTCCTCCTTCCCAAGGGCAGGAGGGATGGATTCTCTCTGGAAAGAGTTTCTGGATCTGGTGGTTTCACTTCAGGGCAGGTTTGGCTTGGGCTGGAGGAAAGATCAGCAGATTTCTTATTTACACTGAGAGGTTTGAGGACTCTGGGTCTCAGCACCAGTCCCAGTTCCTCTTCCACAAAAAAAATCCCTGCAACCACAGGGAATGGCATGGGCTGGAAGGCAGAGCTAGGAAAAAAACCCCAAACATATAAACATCCGTAGTTTACAGTAACTACACAACCAAGGGCTTAACCAAGGGGATTCAGTGCACAAATGCTGCTAATGCAGCTCAGGCAAGGGCTGGGACAGACATGGCCTGGCAGAGAGACAACTTTGCCAGGAGAAAAAGGGAAAAGACAACAGGAAAACAGAGGAATGGGCTGAACAGTAGGAATTTTCATTCAGTTCATGGAGACATGATGCAAATCACCCCCCAGGGCACAGGATGCATGAGAGGAGTCAAAGCAGGGGAGGTTCAACCGCACTGCAAAGCCCCGTTAATGTTGTACCAAAAGGGCCTCAGCAACACTTTCCTGAGGCTCATCCCTGTCATTCCCACACAGGACACCTCCCGCAGCACTGGCCCCAGGCACTGCCGGTGGGAGGTGCTCCCATCTGCCCCACCTGCTCCTCCCTGGGGCTGGGCTGCGGCTGTGCCATCACTCCTTCCCAAAAAGCCTCTGGCCAAGGACTTGGGCATTCCTGGTGGGTGCCTTACAGAGGCCAACACGGCATTTTTGAGTGGAGTTATTTGACCAAGGCAGGATTTGACATAAGGGAAGACTTTAGCATTTAAATACAGAGTCTATGCTTACCTGTCCCATGTCAGCTCAGACTGCACACTTGGACTCGATGATCTCAGAGGTCTTTTTCAACCTAGATTCTCTGATTTGAACAGTTACCCCACAACAAGCCAAATAAAACCTACTCAGGAAAACCCATCCCCCCATGAAG
The DNA here is from genome assembly GCA_003676055.1 of Chloebia gouldiae. Taxonomy (NCBI): domain Eukaryota; kingdom Metazoa; phylum Chordata; class Aves; order Passeriformes; family Passeridae; genus Chloebia; species Chloebia gouldiae. The sequence continues at coordinate 14,494,836 of QUSF01000017.1, read as the reverse complement.
TGTCCAGTGTGGATCTGGGGAAGTTCCTACAGCTTTTCCATCATCGTTTTCCAAGAAAGCATCACAAGCTGGAGTACTGAGTGCTTTGTGTTGGCACTCGGGGTTACAACAGGAGAAAACTCCCACGGAGCTTTGTGGAAGTGGCAAATCCAGCAGGGTCAATCCCATCTCTGACTCAATAGGATCAATGTGCAGCTGAAGCTCAGCTGGCCCAAGGTGCCACGGCTGGGCTTTATCTCACACACACCTTTATCTCTGCAGGTGAGTCCCCACACGCACCTGCTTGGACACAAGAACATCGAGGAACTGCTGTCACCTCACTGTCCCACGTCACCCCGCTCACACATCCTCACCCAATGCTCCATTCTGCTTGTTCTCCTGAAAAATGAGAGCTCTTATCCCACATGGGGATAAAAAAGAGGGGACAACTCAGGGAAGCTGTGCACAGGTTAATCAGGGGATGAGAAACGTTGGAACATCCTTCCTGCAGCTGTGCAGGTGACAGCAAGGGTGAGTTCTAAGTACAACGATGCTTTCCTGGAGCTCTGGTGACACCAAGTTACTCTTCTGCTCCCTGCAACTTCTCGGCAGGTTTCAACCATGTGGGGTCAGCCTCTTCTCCCAGGTGACAGGACAAGAGGAAGCAGCCTCAAGTTGTGTCAGGGAAGGTTGCAGTCGGATATTAGAGAAAAGATCTTCACTGAAAGGGTGGTCGGGCATTGGCACACACCAGCCAGGGCTGTGGTGGAGCCACCATCCCTGGGGGTACTAAAAAAAAAAATCTATGGATGTGGCACTGTGGGATGGCTTAGCGGTGGCCTTGGCAGTGCTGAGGGAACTGTTGGACTCATGGTGTTTTCCAACGCAAACGACTCTGGCTGCCTGATGCCCTGCAGAATTCCTGCTCCCCGTGCTGAACTGGCCACGCACAGACCTCCCAGAGAGCCCCAGACAGCAGCACTGCAGCGACTCACAGAGCTCCAGGGCAGGGGGCAGAAAAGAATCACCATCCCAAGCTGCAGGGGAGGTTGCTTCAATAAAACTTGCTAAATACTGACCCAATGATAGCCACAAGGCAGGGAGGAATCAAAGCTCCCAAACAGCACAACTGCCTCGGGCACCTCAGGGGGGAGCACGGAGAGGGTTTAGACACAAAACACCAGTTTTGCTGAAGGCAGCCAGAAAGCTCTGCAGCAGTCACTCCATGGCTACCTTTGCTCCATCAGAACAAGGAATTAGTGCTCCCCCCTTCAGAACACTGCCACTGGCACTTGCTCCCAGCTGTGGTGGCCCAAGGCCAGCTTGTTCCTTTCTCCCAGCCTGGCCAGCTCAGATGCCTCCTCCACTGCCAGCAGCAGAGCAGGATGTGTCTCCCAAACCACCTCCAGCAGCTGGGGCTGGGCAAGGGCAGGACCAAGCAGCTTCAGCTGGACACAAGAACCACAGATTCTGGGTAGAGAAAAGTTTGGGGTATGGTGCTTGCGGCTTCGGGACACCAATTCACTTCTTATTCAAAATGCCATTTTTATCTGTACCCCAACAGCCTGCTCTTTCAACCCAAAGAAATGTTTAGAGTTGAGCAACGAACAGATTTGGTCAGGAAAGGACAGGAATGGTAAATACACCCAACCCCCACTCGCCCCAGGTGGTTTCACCTGACTAGACGACAATAAAAACTAAATCTTCTCACACAGGGAAGGAGGGGGTGGACACAGAGAGGCAAAAACACAATAAAATAGAACCTGTGGGTGCCAAATCCAGGTTAGAGAAAGCCAGGAGCTGTGGGAACCAACAGCTCCAGCTTCCCCCAGCAGCCCACGTGCCTTGTGCTCTGGCTCTAGAGCTGATCCCAGCTTTTCTCAAGTGACCCCACTGGATCAAGGACTGGACCCAAACTCATGATGAAATCAGAGCACCAACAAACTTTCTATCAAGTCACAACTTCCAAAAAGGAAGAGGAATGTGTTGGGCTTGGTGAGAGCACAGGGATTCCTGCATAAAGACACACAAACAACCCCCAAGGCCGTTCCAGCTCACCCAGGAAGCACTGCCTGTGGTCAGAGCAAGCCAGGCTTTGCAGCAAGCTTAAAAACAGGATGAAGGTGACTGGAGATAATTGAGAGAGGGACAGTGCAAGCAAGACTGGAGCCTCAGGGAGAAGGGACAGAGCAGCCACAAGAAGAAAGGAAGCAATGTGAGCCAAAATAAATGGGCAAAAGGCACAGCTGAAGAAAAAAAAAATGCAATCAAGCCATAGAGTTTAAGGGAATTATTTAATGGTGATCAAATTGCAACACAATACAAGAGTACAGACAGTGTTAGCATGGATCTAGTCACACACACTTCAGGTGAGAGGGGGCAGTGAGGAGTGGCTGCAGGGGTGCCTCCCGGAGCCAAGTGCAGTCACTCACACAGGGGCTGGTCTCCACACCTCCCGAGAGCTGCACAGCAGGAATAGTCCTGCTTTTAACCTTCCAGACACCCTCAATGCTCGTCCCTGTGCACTCCCTGTAGGAAACCATGATTGCCAAACCTCAGCAACTGCAGTTTTTTGCTCCAAGCCTGCCCAAAGAGGCACAGAATTCCACAGAATTCCACAGGAAGCAGAAGCTGTGGGGATGGAACTCCATTCCAGCCGTAAGAGAGGGAGGGAGGCTTCCCTAATGCTGCAAGGTTGAGAAGACTCTTCTGAGGTTCTGTATTTAATGGGGACAGCCTTCCTGCCACTCAGATACACCTCCAGGCTTTTTTTCTCCCAGGAGGTGAATAGTCCCAGGAGTCTCTGGTCTCTTCTCCCAGAGACTTCCAAGCTCTGTCTGGATGCACTGGCATGCCTGGAGCCTTAGCAGAGGGCTCCTCCCCCTGGAATGGGAGTGCTGAGCACATTCAGGGGTGGTTTGTTGTCCTGGCTCTTTAGAGCAAGGTGACACATTCAGTACTGCAAGCAGTTTCACCACCTCCCACACCCCCGGAGCTCCTGCCTTGCTCCCCAGCAAAAGCTGCTCAGGCACCAAGAAATGCACCTGTCACTGAACCAGCTTCCCTCGGGATTCTCCTCTTCTTCTGTACATCAGAACTGGGAACAAGAGCAGCTCTGGAGATGTTTGGCTGCTGAAGATGACCAAGACTGTCAAAAACAGAGCCAGGCATTGCTGTCTGCAAACACCAGGGAAGACCAGGCCTTCAGAGGCATGGGACAGGGAACAGTCTGCTACACCCACTAAGGACACAAGATCATATCCAACTTAGCCCTCCTGGTTTTCCCACATCATTTGATGGATACAGAGTGAACAGAAGACTCTGAGGACACTTCGGGATGCAGCTCAGTTGGAAGCATTGGGATAACGTGGTAATAACTAAATTTAAAAATCCCTCTTGCCTTCCTATGACAGAAATGCAGCAGCACATCCCACCACAGGACAAGCTGGGTGTTTGAGGCACAGTAACCAGGTCTCCAGCGCTTCCCAGGATCAGCTCCATCCCACTCTGCAGGACCATGGAGGTTGGGCTTCGAGCCACGGGAATGTTTAAGCCAGCTCCTGCACACTGACAAGTGGCTGCTCAGTGCTGAGCCAAGAGAGGTTCCAAAATACGGGGATCACATTCCTCCTCTGGGTCACTGTGAGCAGTGGACAGGCACTGATGAGCACAAGGAATGTATCCAGGCAGAGTGTTCCAGCTTTGCTGCCAGAGCTGGGGGGTTCTAAGCAGCCCAGCACTATCCTTAAATAAAACACACTTAGCACATGCCAGGAAAAAAGGGAATGGCATGAACAATCTACATCCACAGAAGGCCCAGCACAAAGAAAGCCAAGGAAAGGGACTCAGGCAACTTAAATTGCTGAATTAAGGTAAAAAACTAGACAGGGATGGAAAAGGTTGATGACACAAGCTGAGGATTCCTAGGAAGGTAGTGACCAGAGCCCCCAGCCTCATGTGCTGTTTGGCATTAGAACATACTCAATGCATGGCTTCAAAGGAGCAAGATTCTAGTCCCAAAAATGGCTAAGCTGGGTCGTTTTCAGTTAAATGCTACAGGCTCCTCCATCTAGTTCACAGTACAATCTTCAACAACAAATGACCAACCCACAGGAGGGATAGAGAGCACATCCTCCCATCTCAAACAGCACCAGACCTGCTTTTAGTACACCACAACTGTGGCCTTGCCATCAGCAAAAAGGTCAGAACTGTTTAAACACCTCGCTGCAAATGAGCTCATCCCAGCATGAGCAGATATGTTAATGTGTCCTCCAAGCTGAAGCTGTTACAGGTTCAGGACTGTTTCAGGGCGTGCCTGGCTTGTTAATGTCCTGTCACCTCATGTTTGTGGCTCCTGGCCCACCAGAAACAGAAACCATCCTCCTCAGTTCCCTCAGCTGTCACCACTCCCTCCTCTCTCTGTCTCCCCTCCCATACAGTCTCTGATCTTTCCAGTAACTGCCAATTTCCAAAGGCAGCCAGATCTGCCACAAAAATCATTCTTGGGTGGCTCAGTTGCAAAGCAGTTAAAGAGAATCCCCCAAACTGTTCACAATCAGTGCAACCCTTCCCTGTTCTCAGTGATCCCAAGGTAAAACATGAGAGGGCAACTCTGCCATGGCCAAGGTGCATTGGAGAGTCCAGCAGGAGCACAACAGGTTAGGAAAGGCAAGGCCATGGATCCAGACTGGCCCAAAGCCCAGCCACACCAGCAGCCACCAGCTCACAGTGCAGTTTTGATGCCACAGGCTGCTTCCCAGACATGCAGACACCAACACGCCGTGGGTAACACGAGTGCTGTGAGTTTTGGGTGAGCTGCAGCCCTGCACACCCATCTCTCCCCTTCCCCTGTGACCCTGCAGTGTCCCCCAGCCAGGACACGTGGCCACGTGCTCCCTTCCTTCTCCAGAGAAGCTCTGCTCCAGCCTGGAGCCGCACAGTCCCCAGGGCAGCAGAGCAGAGCAGCAGAGCCCTCGTGCCTCTGGAGAGGGCACAGCTGCCTGCAGGAGGGCTCCCACCTCCCTGCAGCAGGACACGGAGAGATGAGACAAGAGGAACAGATTTAGACCAAAAGCAGTGGACATTTATTCCTCGTTTGTGCAAGAGTGTCAAGATGCATTTGGGAATGGCTGGGACAGACCCTGTGGCTGGAGAGCCAGCGGCTCCAGCCTCTCCTGCCCGATGGCTTGGGTTACAATTCTACTAAGAGGAGATAAACTTGCAGACTCACCTACTGTCACACCAACGATGCTGGCAAATACACTTGTATACAAAGAAAAGTTTCAAACTACATTTTTTCACTAGATTCAAGTGAAGACTTTGTTCCAAAAAAAAAAAAAAAAGAAAAAAAAAGACACATACAAGTACAATTTAAAACTGTATGAACATTTGCAAATGTTTAGTGCAAAGTAATTATGTAAAAGCTACATTTTATGAAAGTTTGTGCTGATGTGTTTGGTAGGTTTTTTTCTTTTTTTTACCCTTTTACATCCATTTTTTTAGTTACATAAGGTTTCACTTACCTACAGTACATATGCATTGTGTTAGGTCCCATGCAAGTGGGAGTAATACCATCAGGCTTTGTAAAATGTCACTCTGATTCGCATTTAGTAAACTGCTTATTTGGTTTAACAGTCAAGTTCCTGGCACACTACACATCCTGATTTCATCTAAGTGCTCCTGCTTGCCTCTTCAGGTGCCTTGTGTGATGCAAACCAAACTGCTTCACGACTTCAGCCCAGAAAGTTTTTTTAGAGAAATCCACCGTTAGTTTAAGCCTGTAACAAACTGCTCTGAAAATTAAAAGCCTATTCACACAAAGTTATATGTAATGACTGTAGTAATCAGTTTATTACACAGATTAATTAATTCTTGAACGTACAAGCTCCAGGGGAGCAGTTGGGTCTTTAAATACACACAAGTTTTCTGTCATATGGATTTTTTTTTACCCTTACATCCAGAAAGACCTAAGCAGTTAAAAAACTTAAGAAAAATAAGAGCTATTAGCTAGGTATTAACTGAGAAACCACATACAAACCAAAAAAAGTATGAAGGGAGGGAGAGAGTTGAAACAAATCAACATCACTTGATGCACTAATAGCTCCAATTCATTTAAATGGTGACCGGTTAAACTTAGACCTTAAACACAGGATGTGGGTACAGATTCTCATTGGTCATAACATTTACCTAAGGTGTAGGTCCTTCAGAATAAAATGAATACAGAAACAGCTTCAAGTTCTTCACCTTGCTTTTCATAACTGTTATGAGTTTAAAAGGATTCCGCTTAAAATCCTTCACGGATCAGCAACACTGTCCCTAGAAAATCTGAAACGCACCACAACTCTCCCCATTCCCATTTGATTTCCCAATTTAACTCAGCAAGGAATGCTTTTAGGCTCACAAAGTTATGACTGAAGAACCAGCTTTTCACACACACACTTCTCTGCTAGGAGTCAATGTTGGTACGGGGAAATACAGTATTTCTAGTTTGTTGTTCCAAGTATGTACAACACGCAGCACTGCTGTATCAGGTAAACATGTGCACAGGGGAAGATGAGGCGTGGGCTCATAGAAAGCAGTCAAATGGAAATCAAAAGGACTTTCTCTTTCAGAGTTCCCCTATCTTTATTTGTAGAGGTTATCCAATAATTTCTTTAATTACATCGCATACTTCTGAGTCCATTCTCGAGCTATTCTGTTGTACCTGTATGTATAAAAAGAGGTTTGATTTAACATGGCATCTGCACAGTATTTCAGCTCCAGCACTCTAGTCTACACATGGGACAAAATCACAGTACTATCATCAGTTTGTAAAATCTAAGAGCAAAATTAAACATTCAGTAAACAAGGGAAACAAGAAAGCCCACAGTGCTTCATGGAAAAGAAGTACTTTACAACAGGAATATGAGATCTTCGTGATTGGAGACACAAAATGGAGCTAGAACAGGGCTGAGGAAAGGATTTTAAGGAAGGCTTTATCTGTGCCCCCCCCAGCCCCATCTGCTGTGTCCCTAGGGAAACTCTTACTGTAAGGTTTCACTTGGTCATTCTGGAAAATAGATTAACATGTTCCCCCATCTCCTGCTCCCCTGCAAAGTTAAGCCCAGTACCTGCCATCAACTCATCTGCTAACTCCCAACAGCTGATTTCTTTCTATACATGTGGCTATTTTGATGACTGTCAGAACACAATGATTTGTCCATCAGAATCTTTTTATTCTGAAGTCACAATATAATTCAATTCCCAAGAAACCTGTAGCTTTTGCACCCAAATACTCTTTACAGCCAGAGGAAGCTCAGGATACTTGTGTAAACAAAGCAGTTGTGTGATTAACTGCACTGCTGAAAGCTTCTGACAACAGAAGGCAAGTTGTTCACATTCTACAGAATTTGTACAGTAAGACACAGCCTGAAGTTCCCTATAGTTTATGTACACCAAGTTGGTTTGGTGTTGGAATTTAGTCTGTAGACAATGTTCTTTACCTTAAACAATCTGACAATCCAGTCATAACTAACTCTCTCCTTCATATCACTGCTCAGAGACTACCCAAGGAGCAAGTCCTTCTGTTTAAACCCAAAATTAATTTCCCTATTTTTGTAAAAAATAGGGAGGAATTCTGAACACTTAAAAGTGCAGATTATCACTGTTGATTGTGTCTCAAATATGTGCTGCTGGTCTTGCAGCTCTCAAAACAGGATGCATAAACTTCTCTAGCACTGCTCCTCAAGTATGCAGTAGAGGAAGCAAATTGTGGATTTTAGTTTCCCTTCTCTGATCAGGTCTGGAAGGGAATAGTGAGGTAGGCAGTGTTTACAGCACTAAACTGTTAAAGTGCTTGTTAGCACTGAAATCTCTCTGTGCTTGCTGGTGAGTCCTCCTGCCCCACTTCTACACAACTGGTTCTTCCCTTGTGTTGTAGTAGAGCGAAGGTAAAACAGGGAGTTTGTTATTTCTCTGCATGACTCCAGACTCAGCTACCATGGAATATTCTCCCGTTGGAGTAACTCGCTCTCCCTCTGGTGGTTATATGGGATTAAAGCAGCTCAGGCAGTGGCACTGAAAAGATCCCAGGGGAAAAAAAAATCTCTAAGAAGACCACAGGGCTGTGATTTGCCTTTTTTCACTCTCACTCCTTTCCAATAAGCAGTTCCTCTCAGTTTCCCTTCACTGTGTAAGTGTGGATTCTGCCCTGTCAATCCCATGGATTTTGGCTTCCATACTCACTTTTCTCTATCTGTTTTGTAGATCCGTGCAATCTCAGGCACTAAAGGATCATCTGGATTGGGATCACACAACAGAGAACAGATGGACAAAAGTACTGAAGAGAGAAAAGAGACACTGAATTAATTCCAGAACAGCTGAAGACACCTGCACCACTCAGCCCATGCACTTCCTTCCCCTCCACCCAGTAGCATCAGCAGCATTTAAATTTGCCAGGAGCACCAATCCCATGTAATTCAGCTGAGTGATTTTGAACAAGCTCCTTTTACCAGTGAACTACACAACTTTTCACAACCACAGTATCAGAGTGAGTAACCTCCTGGATGGATCTATCCAGCAGCAGCCTTAAATCACAAGGCAGAAGTGTTCTGCCTGAGCCTGGTACCTGAGAGTCCTCTGGGAAAACATTCTTGCTTTTGCACCTGAAATTCAACTGTTCCCTAAAGCAGCCACCTCACTGTTGGATGACTTGGAGAAGCATTAATCAAAAGTCCAACAGCAGACAAGTCCAGCTGAAATGAAGGAAGCAAGAGCTGTTCACAGCTACTTAAGAATCACAGAATGGTTTGGGATGGGAGGGACCTTGAAGCTCATCTTGTTCAAACCCCTGCCATGGGCAGGAGCTTCTTCTACCAGCACAGGTTGCTACAAGCCCCATCCAACCTGGCCCTGAAGACCTGTTTAAAAATAAGCTGGTCTTGCAGTGAATTGAAAGGCTTAATTATTTTCCAAGCATAAGGAAAGCTGAGATAGATTTAGTGTAGAACAGCATCCAAAATGACCCACGAATGCCCAGCTCCTTGCACTTCTATTGACCACAGAGCCCTAGAATTGGAGTGTTTCACTATAAATACATGGTGTACGTATCCCAGAAGGCACATCCCCCTCGGCACAGTGACAACCCTCATCCCTACAAGGAGCCAGGACACTGCTGCAAAGCCACAAATAGCACATGGACATTCCTACACTCACTGCAGAGGAGAAGGGAGGAGAAGGCAGGAAGTTATAAGCAAACATATTGTGGGACAACACTACACCAGGCATGGCAGGGACATCCTGCCCCACTCCTGCAAATGCCAAACATTCCTTTCTCTCAGCCTGTTTGGATCAAACAGTGCCACTCCATATGTCCCTTCACCAATTGCAGCAAAGCAGTTGTCACAGTGCAGCCTCCAAGCAAGGTGCAGATGACAAGAGTGAGGAGTTTGAAGACACTAAACACGAATCTGCTCCAATTTCCATCACTTGCAGGAGGCAGAGCTATCTATGAAAAATGAAAGGAGACAACATGCAGCCCATAAAAACAACAAAGGATTAAGACAGGTTAAAAGAGAGCCACAAAGCAGAGATCACAGAATGGCTTGGGTCAGAAGGCCCTTCAAAGTCCATCTTATTCCACCCCCTGCCATGGGCAGGGACACCTTCCACTAGCCCAGGTTGTTCCAAGCTCTGTCCAACCCAGCCTTGGACACTTCCAGGGATGGGGCAGCCACAGCTGCTCTGGACAACATGTGCCGGGCCTTACCACACTCCAGAAAGAAGATGGAAATAGGTCTGATATTAAGCTTTTTTTCAAGTGGGACAAGAGTGAAAGCTTCCCTTTGGTCTGAACTGCACAAGTTGCTCAGTGTTGTGAGCACCACAAAGCCACTTAGTTCAGTTTTCCCACCTGTTTCTATAGACCCTCCACTAAGGAATTATCAATTCCCAGTTCAAAGCTTTTAAAACAGGTTTGGTCATGAACCAGTCTTGGTTTGGGAGAACATATTTCTGCTTCTAGAAAAAGGAGCAAACCTCTTCTCCCTTTTCCCAGTTTTTCACAGTGCACTTGTGAGAGTTAAGAGCTTAATGATTCTCCACCATAACTGATACAGAGCCCATTTACTGAGCTCCCTCTCAGCTCAGTGTGCAGGAGCTCTGCAGAAGCCACTGCTGCTGCACTGCTGTCCCTCAGCAAGGCAGCACATCTAGCACCTGCAGCACAGATCCAGCACCAGCTCTTGTCCCCCATAAATCAAGGAAAGCCCATGTTAGTTTTCAACAGGAACATCTCTGCCACCTCACACTGCTCAGTCAGAGTAGTTTGAAAACTGCTGTTTCTCCAGCAATTTTGCTGTAGCTCATTTCCTTCTGTCAGACTCCACTGCTCTGGTCACTGAAGTTTCTTCAGCTGTAGAATGAGCAAGGCAGCTCCCATCTGTCCTCTGACTTCACCAGAAAACACAGGGAATCCAATCAAAAGTTTTCTGGTCAACTGTTGTAACTAATCTCTCAAGTTTTATCTTATCACAGTCCTTTAAAAACCCAAGGACTTCTTTGAACAGTGGCTGAGCCTTCATCAGCAGAACCACACTGCAGGTCTATGCACTGTTCTCTGCCCACCCTCACGCCCCTTCTCCTAACACTCAGCAGCTCACTTTTCAGTATCACTCCAAAAACACTGAATAAAAATGTACACAATCATTTGGCTTCAAGTTGCACTGTCATATTAAGCTGCTTTGATTTATTTTTCTAAGTCTTCATTATTTTAAATTATTACACTCACTCTTGCTGGTGACTTCACATCATTCCCCTTTTATCTGTACAGCCTCAGCAAAAAAAAATCAAAAAACAAAACCACAAACATTTTTAACTAAACTGGTTTAATTTTAATATCCTGCTGAACCCAGCTATTTGTCCAAAATCAATTCTGCAAGTTTCACCCAAGGCTTTCCACTAGAACACACTGCACATGCACATGTTTTAGACCAACATACAGGAAAATCCCCTGGAAAAGGCACCACCTCAAAGTTTCAAGTGCAAGGGTAAAAGGGAAGCAACCCTTACAAATGTCAGCTGTGCATAAGAGTTCTTTGATCCATCAGAGTAATGAGTTAAACCAACACCATGCAATAAGAGACTCACCAGGCCACCTCCCTCTGCAAACAAGTATTAGTGCAATGAACTCCACAGCAAAGCCTTGACATTTTCTAGTCAAATGACTACAACATTACTATCAGACAATAAAAAGAGAATTCCCCAAAAATTCTGGAGCCACAGAATCAGGCTGAGTAATTACACAAGGCAGGTAAGTAACACTTCACACCTGAACATCCTGCATGGCCATAGGCAAAGCTTGGCAGAATCCCTTCAAGTCCCTCACTGGCAGGGATTACCTCAAGTGTGCACTCTTTGAATTTAAGTCTGGATTTTTCTCAGTAATAGCAAAATAAATTTTACTTGCCATTGACTCAAGGGATTCATCCCTTGAAATAACTCTGTACAGAATTATTTCTCATAACTTTTAGCTGTCACAGCTGTCCAGCCACTAAGCAACTTAAACCGCTGTCACTTTTAAGCTCTTTTTCACTTGAAAATTGGTTTTGCTTTGTTTTATTTCACCAGCCAGGCAGCCTACTGACCTCCAACCCTTCAACTACCCTCCCCATCCATCTCTGCAGACAACAGATAAAATTTACTCTTCTGTGTGCTTCTTGCTGCCATGGACTAGCACAGACTCCTCAACACCAAGGAGCTGGAAGAACCAAACTCATCAAGCAGAAGGGCTGTTAACAAAGTGCTTCTAGAAAATGGGCTCAGCTTCCCCACAGAGCCATGACAGAAATACATTCTCATCAGGCACAATGATCACTGAACACTTAAGACTGCTTGAGTAACATGCAAAATAAGGCCCAGTGTGTAACACTGCACAACTGAGATCCAGGTTCCCTCTGCACATCTTTCCTTTACCAAGCATGTAACACTGAAATTCATGGGCAATCTCTCCAGGCAGCTCCTCTGTACAGAAAGTCATGCCACTGACAACTTGTCAACAAGACCAGTTCCAGTTCCCCACTGCACAATCCACATCAGCAGCTGCCCTGCTATGCTCTTGCACCGCCAAGGTCAGCCCACCACCCTTGAAGGGCAACTGCAGCTTCCTGGTTCTGCCCCACCTCACACTGAGCAGATGTGGATGCAAATTCCATAGGTGAAGTTCAGGGCAGAGTTTCCTCTGCTATGAAGCAGATCAGCCATTAGTCAGGACAATCCATGGAGTCAGCTCTCCACATGTCCTTCCAGCACTACCCAAATGAGCAGTGCAGAACCCAATTTAAAGCCCATCTGGCTACTAGAACATCCAAATTTAGGTGTGTTGAAGTTCCTGGAACTCAGAGGTGAAGACACTCTTAAAAGCATCTGATCTTCATCTTCCAAAACACGAATGCCAAATCATTCACTTTGTCTGCACAGCCTGACTGATCTAATATCCACCACTCCAGCCACCCCCTTGACACAGCACTAGAGAGCCTGCTGTTTAAGTCTAGCTGGAATTCCAAACAAACTTGCTCCAGTAAAGCACTCAACCATGGGGCACTTCAGAGTAAGGAAAAGCAGCTGAAGAGCCATGGAATCTCCAGCTGAATTCACAGAAGGGAGATAAATGGCACTTATTTTTCCAAGGTAATGAGCTAGCCAGAAGAAACAGCTGGTGTGTTCTGATCCAACTGCTGTTTGGTGCAGTTTTACTGCTCTCCAGAAGGAGCCAGTTTAGAATCCATCTAGGAGTAAAGGTCCATCTCTATGCAGACACAGAGACTGCACCAACAAAATGTTTGTTACAGTACCAAGAAGGTGCCGAGATGGCTGCTCTGCATGCCAGGCTGTCAGGACAGCAGGATGATACTCAGCTCTGCACCCTGGCTGGAGTCACACCTGAGTGTCAGGACCCCTGATCATGGAAAAGATCAGGCAGTGACACAGAGCAGCTGGATAAAACTGGAGAGCATCAATCCCTGGCCATCATGAGTGCACAGCAAAGGCAGCACCCACCCCACCTGCTCTGTCCTGGGTGAATGACAAACACTGGGCCAGGGCTTTCCAAGGAAAGTGATTTGTCACCTCCTGGACAACACTGGCAGACAGTGCTGTGCTTCTGGCCCAGCCCAGTTTCTGAGTGTAAAAGTAACCATTTGTCAGCTCAGGCTTGACTGAGCCTGGTATGCTGGGAGACACCTCTGCCAGTAGAAATGGGACATGTCATGCTGCTGAGGAATGCTTAATTCCATTCTGAAGGGTTTATCCAGGCTGTCCTGCTTCTCTCACCAGCGAGGGCTCCTTTCTTCACCATCAGCCTGGCATCCTACACATAAAGGTTCACTGCTACTCCCATCTCTATTCCTCAAAACCAGGAAAAAAATTTGACTCCTGTAAGGAGCATCCTCCTACACAATCACTGTTTTTGAGTTTCAGGCCCTAAACCCTTGAAACTTGAGATGTGTAGTCAAAGCTTTATCAGTACTGACAGATGTTAAGCTTGCAGCATTCAACACTGGAAACACCACTGACCAACAGGTTCAAATGCCTGGCTTCTGACTGTGAACAGGAAAGATGCATCCAAAGAAATGAAAGGAATCTGGCCTCTGCTTGATTGAAATCCTATTTCTTAACCACAACCCCATTTCCAACTCCTGCAGTCATCTTCCCCAGCCTTACAGGAAGTGTACCTTTAAATCTGAGCAGTTTAAACTTCTGCCTTCAAAGCAACTTGCATTCCTGCTAAGTCAGTTCAACAATTTCTGGTGACAAAAGAAGAAAAGTTAAGTGTTGCCTAGTGTATCACAGATGGTTGAAGCTGGAAGGGACCTCTGGAGATTATCTTGTCTCAAGCAGAGCCACCTAAGACAGGCTGTCCATGACAGTGTCCAGGGGCTTTGGAGTATCTCTAAGGTAGGACAGCCCACAGCCTCCCAAGGCAACCTGTGCTGGTGCTCAGCATCCTCACTGTAAAACTACAACATCAAGTGTTTCCTGCTGTTCAGAGAGCCTCCTGTGCTTCAGCTTGTGCCCACTGCCTCCTGTCCTGTCATGGGGCACCACTGAGAAGAGTGTGGCTCTGTCATCTCCACATCCTCCCTTCAAGTATTTACAGACACTGATAAGATACCCCTGAACTTCCTCTTCTCCAGGCTGACCAGTCCAGCTCTCAGCCTGTCCTCAGAGGGGGAGATGCTCCAGTCCCTCCATGGCATTTCTGGCCCCTCACTGGGCTCCCTTCAGTACATGCATGCTTTCCTTGCCTGGGGAGCCACACTGGACACATGCTCCAGGCACAGCTTTGTCAGCACCCAACAGAGGGAAAGGATCACAGCCCTGCTGGCACCACTCCTCCTAGCACAGCCTTCTCTGGAGCAAGGACAGCTCCTGGGAAGCTGCACAAGTGGCTCAGTTACAGTTGTGAGAGCTGAAACATAAAAATGGGCATTTCCCTCAGGACCCCAACTCAGCACAGCTGGAGAGATTGACCCATGCTCTGTGACAAAGCCATCCCCAGTTATGTGGGTAAAGCTACAATGGGCAAACTAAAAGCCAAGATGATCAGAAACCAGCTTCTAGATTTTGAAAATGGCACTGTGAATGTCCAGTTCAATCTCTCTGTACTATTACTTCCAGCAAGTCTTAGTGAAGTGATTCATGAAGAGCAACACCACAGAAAATCCCCACTGCACCAGGCATGGAAGTCTGGACAGTGGGAGCTGAATTCTTGCATGGATGAGGCTGAGGTTACTTACTGCCCCTCCCAGGCAGGGCCCTCCAGCACATTCCCACAGGCCCCACAATTTATTCCTTACAAAACATGGGGAGAAGTGGGACAAGACAGAAGATCAGTCCAGCCTTTACTGCAGAAGTGCTTTAGTCCAGGATTAACTCTTGCACAGCCACTTGCCAAATTCAAGGGAAAGCGTGCCCCCCAAAAAAATGGCTGAGAATAGCTGTAATAATCTTAAAACACTTCATATTCTCCTGTTTCAGGCAACCGGGATTCTTATTTATGCAGACTTGGAGATAATGTTTTTAATTTAAGCCTACGCATTCTGCTTAAGCCTTGGAGTTCAAATTACCCACCACGGTGTGGTTAAGACTGTATTTTGAGATTATTTATTCTCCAGTATGTATTCTTGAGGGAACACTGAGTTCAGAATTACTAATATAAGCAAGTCAGCTGTTGTACTGAGACAGTCACTGCTATTCTCCCAAGTTTTAACAATTGTAAGAGGGACAGAACAAAACCCCAAAATGCCAATCAACTCTATCATTACCACAATTTTTATTAAATTGCTTACAGAGGGCTGGCTCTAGAGTATGAGGAGCAAAGACCCCTACTTTTACCACTGAACTGGAATGATTAAGTAGCACTGGTATGATTTTTCTGTCTCTCCACCAAAAAGTGGCACTTCTAACCCCCAGGAAGTCACTGCACACCCCTTCTCCTCTCTCCTTGCAGGTTAAGGTGAAAAACATCTTCAAGTACCACACATTAACTGTGAGCTGCTGATAGTGCTGCCTCCCAGCTGCCTCAGGAGGAAGCTGTGCACGATAAGCTCTTTCCTACAAGGACTGTTTCTACTCCTCCCAAATTTCTCAATCAGTAGGAAATACATTTTTTTATAGCTGTGCTCTAAAGTTATCTGCTTACAGATTTAAAATTCAAACAGCTTGCTCCCTGTATCATTCAATTTAAAGGGTGGCACAATTTAGGAAATACTCATCGAAATCTACACTACAAATATTAAATTGATGCTTTGGAAGAGGCATGAGCTTATTGATGAATGTTTTAAGTCTTATTTTTCACCCTAAATTACCTAATCCAACAATTTTTCCTGCTAACAACACATTCATCCTTTGATAAGGCTGATCAGTTACTAGAAGGCTGAAACATCCCTGAAGTCTGTCACAACACACTCTAATCTGACTGAACACAAGATTTCAATCCCAAAAGATTCAAGTTGCCTTTGTGGACTTTATTTCCATTTGCTCAAGATGGGAATACTTCCCCTAAGTATCAGCTCTCTGCTTCTGAAGTCTGCCTTTTGACAGGGCAGCCCTGTGATTCTGAGGAAAGTATTCCTATAAAGTCACCCCTAGGAATTTGCTTTGTTGTTTTAATTCCTTCAGTAAATGTAGCCCAAGGGAGGTGGGACAAGGTTTTCTCCCAGGTTAGAGCAGTGTGGATGTTGGGCTGTGTACAGCAGAGTGTGGGCATTCAGCTGAATTGTTCAGCCATGAGAAGTGATCAGCACTACAGAGCCCCCTAAATCCAGGGGCCAGAGGAGCACTGGAAGGGGCAGGTGGCACAGAACAGCCACCCTGATCCCATGGCTAATTCCAGCTGAGCCACAAGGATATAGTTTGAAAAGGATATTGAAAAGAGAGTTTAAAGTAGAACACAGAGGGAGATTGGGATATTAAAGCATATTGCAAATGTATTTGGGTAGTAAAATTAACACTAGGATGTATTTTCTGAGTGATTAAAGGTGACAGCCACTAATAGGCAGTTCACTGCTACCCTGGACCAGCCTCATAAATTCTTGCCCCATCTTCTCCCAGTTGTCCTAATTCCAGTCTACCTTCCAGTATTTTCAACCATGCTGTCTATCACCCCACCACCCACCTGGTCACTTCAGACTCCCTAAAACAATCCAGCATTTTCTCCAGTTAAGCAGGAATTAAATCAAACCAGACTAGCTATCAGGGGCTAATTTGGTGCTTTTAAGAGCAGCCAGTACTGACTGAGAGCACTTGTAAGGAAACTGCAGCAACCTGACAATCAATCATTTTTATTTCACTGACACCATTTTTTCAGTTCTTTCAAGACTTTAAGCCTTCTGCCCAAGCAGATTCACATCTGGCAAGAGACAAGGAGATGTTTTGCCTTTCCATCTATTTCTGCAAATGCCTTTAGCTGGACAGAAAAGGTGGGAACTCCTGTGGGTTCAGGGAAAGGAGACAGTGATGATGTCCAAGGGATGTGTCAGGACCACCTGTCTGAACCCAGAAAGTGTCTGGGAACATCACATGTGGTTGGAGAGAAGGACAGGCAACAGGAGAGCCTCAGAGCAGGGACACTGTGAAGGACAATGTAATCAATGTGACAACTGCAGCATTTGATTACAAGGACAGTGTGAAGCTACAGAACAGAAGGGTCAAGACATGATTATGCACAAGGTAGTCTCCAAACATTCCTAAATAGCCATGGCCAGACCTACAAACTTGATCCACAGTTTGTAAATCTAGTTTCAACAGCCAAAACAAAAAATCCAGCCTGTGTCTTCTTTCAAGATGTTTAAAGTTTTCTATTTATATTAAACATGAATACTGCTTTACCAGGCAGAGGCTAAATTCCAGTGACCCACAAGCTAACACAGTTCACAGGGACCAAGATGCTATTAGCTAATCATTTTAGATTGCTCAAGCTAGGCAAGTTTTAAACCATGTTTCAGTAGTCCACACTATTGGAAATTCTGTTAAAAAATTATCAACATGGAGTTCTGATGCTCCCTTGAAAGAGAAATTGTTTTTTAATATGACAAAGAATTAGGAACTTCACTGTTTTTTAAAAGCCACAGCTGCTCCCTTACATATTTTACTCTGTGCATATCTTGAACATTAAACTCTTCCATTGTCACACACTAGGTTTTATTTTATATATATTTATATCTATTTTCAGTTGAAGTGTTCTGAGGTGAGGTGGCAGGAGTATGTACTCAGTGTATAAGACTTATCTGATCCACTAACAAAGCTGAGGAGTCTCCCTATGGCCAGAGGGAAGCTGGATGTCCTGAGCATCCCATGCTCAGGAATTTGCTGCAAGCTCCATGCAGAGTCACAGGACAGAAGCAGTGACCACAGAAATGGTGGATTCCAGCAGGAATGCAGCAGCTTTTACATCCCAAATCAGTACTTCATTTTAGCAGAGTAAAATGAAATAAGCACTGGAGGTACCTTTTGAAATAGTTAGTGCTGGAGACCACTGTGATCGTAGAATATCGAGACAAATGCTGCCATTACTGTTAATATTTGGATGATAGATTCTTGTTGTAAATGCAACCTGCAGAAGAGGGAAAATTTCAGTGTAGGCTCACAAATATACATCACATGGTAACAGATAGATTTATGGCAGAAGCCACTCACCTTAGGTGGTTTGAAGGGATAATCTGTTGGGAAGTGAATTGTCAAGAAAAATACTCCACCTTGATAGGGACTGTCATTCTGTTAATGAAAAAGAATCATTGCAGCTTGAGGAGTTACTGCAGGACCACCAGTCATAAAAAGCCATGAACATCAATTCTCTCATACTTACTGGTCCCATTATTGTAGCTTGCCAATGGAACACTGAAAAAAGAGAGAGAGATTTACTTCAGTTTGGAGAAGCTCAAGTAATGATCTCCTTTCTTCCAGACACAGCAGCACAGAAAAGAAAAGTCTTTTTTAAAAACAAAGCCTTCTGAAAGGCTGCAGAGAAGCAAGCTAAGGAATTAAAGAGAGACAGAGCAAAGCACTCGATACTCTGCAGTCCTCACTCCAGGACTGCTGTGGTACCACACACGTGCCCTGCAAAAAACGCCACTACAATAAAAACCTACATAGCTCTAGGCAACTTTTCAGGCTCAAAATTGTGAGTTTAAACGTTGTCATTTCTAATGAATCAGCACACACAACTGCCCACTTCGAGCCAGCTACAGCAAAGCTCCAGCACGAACTCACAGCCGCTCTCCTACTCAGGCCTGTGACACATGGAAGGGAAGGCCAAGGCCCGGTGTGAACCACACCCACAGAGGTGACCTAAACCAGCGGTGTCCTCACATTTAAGCACCATTTCCACAGAGGCCTCAAGATTGCACTAAAGCAGCAGAAAGAACTGTCCAAAGAGAATGCAGGAATGACAGTCTGCCCCATACTTGGAGCAGGATGTGTCAGAGCACACTTCAGGTTAAATGGACAGAAGCTAATCCTCCTTTGTATGCATCTGCCCAAGAGAACTTTCACCTGGTAACACAGAGGGTTTGTGAAGAATGTTGCTGTGCTGGAAAGGAAAACAGCCAAAGCTGATAGTCTGTAAGAGGCACATTGGGTTCCTGTGCCTCCACAGGCTTCAGTGCCTGTACAAAGAGCACCAGCCTAGGAAATTATTTGTGAATTAATGGAAGCTTCCCTCAGCATGGATGTCACCTACACAGCACCTTCAGAACTGGGGAGCTGTAGATGATGGCAGCTGTTTCAAGGGAAGTCTTCAAGACAGGAGACACAGTGGAAGTGTCTGTGCCTCACTGGCACCTGGTGTCCACAGCTGTCAGGACTACCTGGGCCAAAAGCAGGAGTGGCACTACCTGTTCTCATCTAGCACAAGCAGTTTTTAATTACACATGGTACAGGCATTACAGCTCAGAACGATCTCATACAAGGAAGGAGGAAAAAAGAAGAGTGGGAGTAGCTCTGCAAGGCCAGGGGAGAAGAGTGTTGGGTTGGAACAGGTTTGTTTTAACCTACTCCTACATTTCTACAGGAATGTGTAACTTTCTATATACTTCAGCACTGCTGAGTAGCTCAGAAATGATTCAGAAAGATCTTAGGATCTCTCATTTTCCTTTTAGAAAGGATACCTGAGCTTAGAGTTCTCAGCTCTAACAGAGAGAGAGGATTTCACTACTTAAATAGTCATTCTCTCAGGAGCCTGGCTTTGAGAAACTACATCCAATGAAGTAAGAAACCAAGACAGCAGCTCACATGTAGCATTCACCCATCTTCAAGGGGTTCAGACAATTTTGCAGGAGCTCCCTGTCACCTGCAGCAGGACAGGGAGAAACATGGAGGCGAGGACAAAGGGGCAGCAGAAATCCCACAGGAGACTGCAGCCAATCCCAACAAAACCAGTAAAAATCTCACAGATCCTGATGAGATTCACTCTGACTGCTCTACAGAGGCACCACTGAAAAGAGACCCTCAAATAACCAACGATTTCCTTAAACTCAACTAAATCCCAGAAATAAAAACATATCCACAGGCAATCTCAACTTTTTGAAAGCTAGGAGGGAGGTTTGTGTTTCCTCCCACTCAACGCCCACCCCAGCCTTGGATGCTTGTTTAACCCTAAGCTTTTAATCCTTGTAACATCCAGGACAAGTCTGGTGAATGCAGAGATGGATTTGTCATGCAGAGCTTATTCCAATTGATTCTTTCCTTTGCAATCAGCCAAACAGAGGTATTTACAAAGGCTGTTGGCTTTCAGCAGGTAAGCACAGGTACATGTTTGGAAAAGGCTAAGCCACTGGAAGCATACCAACATCATCAGTCCCCAGCACATTTCCAAAACACAGGACAGAGGTGGGTGAAAGAAAGCTAAAACTACATTGCCAAGAAAATCCCATTCCTACAGGTCAGAAGGCAGGAACAGCCCTTTACTTTCTGAGGTCCATGAACCCCAGGGATGAGAAGCTAATAGCTGGGGACAGTTTGTATCAGCTGGAACAGCCACAGGACAGCACTTTGCAAGCACAGCATGTCCTGAACTCTGGGAAATGTCGCTCTGACAAGGCAGCTGCAGCAGACCTGGAGCACAGGGACCTGCGAGAAGGCACTTTACTGTTGCTGCCACTGCTATCCACTTACACGCATCCAAATTGTGGCTCTCAAGAACAAAAGTCTTTCATTAGAGGTTTTTCAGAAAGGTGGCACCAGGAGAACTGAATAGTAATTTAAAGCTTTCTATATCAGTAGTAACTTTCCATTCTCAGCCCTCACCAACTCCTGTTACCACCTCCTCTGCCAGACAATTGTCATCACCTTTGATAAGGCTTTGGAAAACACAAAGTAGTTTATCATGGCACAAATCACACTTGCTAATTTAATGGAATAAAAGACTCTGCCTGGCTCTCCATCTTAGTAATTTCTTGTCTATGAAACTACAAACCTCTTTGAAATACTATTTGGAAAGCAGAACTAGGTTGTGAAGTAAATTACTTCACAACCTGCTAAACACCCTCAAAACCAAGCTGGGCTTCCACTCATTTGAAAGAGCTGCTAAACAGGAACATTCCCACTAACTTCAGTATTTTCACCCTCAGGTTTTAAGTGATTTTTTTTTTTAATGTAGCCCTACATTTCTACAGGAATGTGTAACTTTCTGTACACTTCAGCACTGATGAGTAGCTGAGCAGTGAAATTACTCAGAAAGTGATCCTGGCTCAGAAATTACTCAAAGTGATCTTGGCAGTATTTTTTCAGTTTAGAAAGGATACCTGAGCTTAGAGCTCTCAGCACAGAGAAGGAGGGTTTCCCTGCTTCACTCTCCCCTCTCTCAGGAGTCTGGATGCTTCGCTGACATCACCTGTCAGCCCACACTACACAGCAAATTCAGTGTGTGCTGTTTGGAGGCATTGCAGTCACAGCTGCCAAGGGTTCTCAAGGAGCCTTTTCCACTGTCAGAGCTGCTATAGGAAAGAGAGCGAGCACAGAACAGAGCAACAAGTCCCAGTCACCCCCCAGGTGAACAGACTTGAACAGGAAGGCCAAGAAGACTGTCTGAGGCTGTCCCTTACACAGGGCCTGGCGGGGCATGCTGATTTGAGCACAGTTTTCAGACACCATGTATATCTCAGTTCAGAAGGCTGTGGGCAGGTGCTTGCTGGTTTGACCACGGATCTACTGAGGTTTTCTAACACCATCCCCCAGGAGAATTCCAGAACAGTTAATTTAAAAGGTCTAATTTAAGATGTGCATTGAGTTGCCCAATCAATAGAGTGGGAGTAACACCACTGGCACACAAGGAATGTGTAAGAGATACAGAAGAGCAGCAAATTTAACATCAGGAGATGGAGTATTATCTAGTACTCTAAAAAAACCAGAAGGATTCTATTTGCTGAGGAACTGGACATCCAATTTCAGAAGGAAAAGGAAAAACATGAGAGAGGGCCAGTGCTTGCTGAGAGCAGATACTTACTGTCATCACCGACAGGCCCTGCTGAACACTGTGCTGGAGGATCACGTGCCAGGTCGTTCAACTCCTAAAAAACAGGAAGAGTTTGTTTCACTTGATTTCAAAACCAACCATGTCATTGCTCAAAGGCTGCTAGAGGCATTCTGGCAGTGCCACAGAACTAAAAACCAGGACTCTGGAAAGTAAAGTTTCATTGTAAACCCAGGAGACACACATGTGGCACAGGCCTCAGTGACCTGTCCAAGCTCCAGAGCCCTGAGTCACAGCAATCCTCTCATCAGGGGCTGTCAGGACTGCCTGCACTGGTCCCAAGCATTACCAAGGTACTGAATCTTCCACCAGGCCTGGGTCACAGAGAGATAAGATGGCCTCAATCCAACAACTCTCAGAATGAGCCTTATTTTATTTCCTCAGTTGTAACAGTTCCAGTGCTGCTCCAGCTACAGTGATCCAGTTTATCACCTCCACAGCCAGCCTGCAGCACACACAGCCCCCATAACCTGGGGCTGCTGCACCTCCACACGTACACATCAGTGACCATGGGTGGAATGGAATACAACACAAGGCCTTCCATGCCCACACACATTACTGAAATCCCCCACTTTTTCAGTGGCTGTGTCAGTCAAGTTCTCCTCTGAAGAAATCCTACTATGAGTCTGAACATGGTGAGTAACTCACAGTACACCTGAACTATACTATTTAACTTCAATTTGAAGCAAAATTTCAGCACAATTCAGAGTTACTGTTACCAGAAATCCACAACAGCCATTTGTTTAGGAAGTGGATGTTTGGTGGGAAGTGCAAACAGAATAAAACTTTAAAGTCAAACTTTACCTGCTCCATTTCTGGTTCAGTCACTGACCTGCTTTGCATGATAGGCCTGAACATATTACCATTTTTCTCTGTGAACTCAGTCTAGAAAGCTGAACACACACCAGATAAGGATTACAACTATTATCTAATGCTCAGGAAACACTCCTATGCTGTCCCTGCTCCATTGTTGTGTTCAGCTTTTCACCTCCCAGAACAGTCCAAACTGGAATCTCCATACCAGGCTTTTGGCAGACAAAACATGTAAGTACAATGATTAAGACAAGCTGATTGCAGGAATGGAAGAAAATTTGCCATTTAATGGCCTTTTGTTATTTACAGGCAGTGATTAAGCTTTTGAACAGATGATCTCTAGGAGTTCCAGCTTCTCCTTCCCAGGAACTGGGAGGCCACCACTAACCAAACCCACAAGACACAAATGCTGCCTCACATCAAACACGTACATCTCTGGGTTTCCCCCTCCACATGCTGTGCCCCAGAAAACTTCACAGGCCCTGACACATACACAAGTTTGGGTTCTGCCCTCAGCAGCTTCCAGCTTCTATAGAGCCCTGCGGGAAGCCTCCTTGGCTTGACACCAGATTATGGAAGCTTTTGTAGTGCTCCTGCTGGGTTTTTTCCACTTGCTGTTCAGCATGGACATGAATAGGAACAGACACTGAGCACACAGCACCTGCTGAAGAGCCTTCTCCCTCCTGGAGGTGGAGAGAGCATCACCAAGTGTCCTCCCAAGGCAAAAAGCCCTCTGCAGTTGCTTCAGCACCCTGAACCACCAGGGCATCACAGGAACGTGCAGAAACCTACACCCACCTTCCTCAGGGGCAGTCTAGTCATGGCTACAAAGAACTAATTGAGTCTACACACAACAGGCATGAAAATTTCAAAACAGCAATGTATCTACTCTTTCTAAAGGTGTATGGAATACAGCCCACTTCCAAACAGCATTGGACTGTGGTTTTTCTGGAAAAAAACTATTTAATGCTATTGTATTCAAAACCCCAAACACACAACTAAAAAAAATTACACTCCTTACCACTTCTCATCCCATTTTTATGTATCAATACATCCACAAGACTCAGAAGGTACAACTGTAAGAACTCATGTTTTCCATGCATGACCACAACCCACCATGGATGATATTTATGAACACACCACATGCACCTTCCCTGCTATAGAAGGGAAATAGTTACAAACATGAGCTTGGGCACATATTCTACCAGTTAGTAGAATACACAGCTCCAGAGTTGCCCTGACACTTGCCCTACATCCTGCTGCCAAAATGCACCACACTTCAAACTGCACATAGCAGAGGACTACAAGGTAAGTCCCCAAGAGACACAAAGGCAGCAGCGAAGTTCAGGAGCTTCTCATCCAGATACTATTTCATTCTCAATATATTCAGTTCCAAGGAGATTTCTGAGTTTTCTGAAGCCCTGGGTATTATCTCAGCAGAAAAAGATGACTTACAACAATCACTTGTACTACTTGTCTCAGTGCCAAGGTGGCATTTCAGGTTCTGCTCCATAAATTCACAGAGTGAAACTCACAGATTAAAAGGTCTGTGTAAAAGCCAATGTGTAAGTTCCTTGTGCTTAAAAAAGTATTGCACCAACTCTCAATTCAAGCCCCTGTAGCACAAAACTTCACAAATTTTGTAGAACAGTTTGGAGAACAGTTCAGAGGAGTCTTGAGGAGTGAAGGGGAGGAGCTGGAGTGCAGGCACCAGCTGCTTCTGCCTACAGGAGAGGCAAACACACCCCTGGATTTCCTGGCAGGGCACAGATAAGCCCTTTAACGTGGTGCTCTATTCCTTCCAGATGCTCTAAGACTCCCAGTACACCTGCAGAGCCAAGTGTAGGAACAGGAAAGGAGCAGCTCACAACTGGTAGCACAGGTAGCACAGAGAGGAGCACCCAGAGCTGCTGCACAGAGCCAGGCACCTGTCCCAGAGGCTGCTGTGACTTTTGCAGGCTCCTGTGCAGCTCCAGAGGTATCACGAGCACGACACCAGACCCAGAGAGGTCTTGGCTTACAGATGTTGCTGAGGGACTCTGAGAACCAGCTGGCTTCTGTAACTCAGAACAAATGAGTCTGGAGTTGCCATAAAACTGCAACTTGTAACATGTGGAAGATGCAGTTACAGTTTGGTATCATCTACAACCTGAATGTATTGCATCCCCTCCCAAGGCCCAGTGTTTTTCCCTGTGATCCAGGAAGTCTTGCTGGTCCATGATCAAAACTGACCTTGACCACACTGATATTAAGCCAAAACCGGAACAAAGCCACAGCAATTTCCACTCCAGACAGTTTTTGATCCTTATGTGCACGCAGGTTTTGCTTCAGGAATTTACAAGCAGCCTTTAGATCAAGTTCCAATTTGAGTTACTCAGCTCCCAGGGCTGCCTCACCCTGAGCTGGCTTTCCAGCTGAAGGCATCTTACAGAATTTAGTTTCTGCATCTCCCCTAAGCAAAATATCCCTGGGGCTGGGTCCACTGCTGTGGATCCTACCATTAACCTGACCCATCTCACAACTCTTAATGAGTCCCTTAGCAAAAATGAGAAGTGGAAGAACACCACAAAGCAAGGTACAAGGTGTCCTGCCTAAAGGCCAAGCAGAATGAAACTACTACCATTCAATCTACACAGGAGACACCCTAAGAGCTATAAAAATCACACAAGAAACTGACATTTAGGCTCCAAAACCCAATTTAATAATGTTCTTAAATTCCCAACAAACCAATCCCTATTCAGGGGTTCCAGGAAAGCATTTTAAGGAAGATGGAACACGCTTACACCACATATCCCCCAACTGTGCTTCCCAAGCCATGAAAGGCATCAGCTGCCAGGGAGGCCTCGAGGCTCACAGGTAAACCAGTGCCACCAGCCTTGCTCAGCCCCACACCACCCTCATCCCAACCCTCCTCCTGTTCTATTTCCAGGAGCTGGTACAGTGCCTTGAAAACATACCTCACTGCAGGCATCCACAAAGTGCACAAGAAGCTTTCAAAAAACTCAAATACAAATGGTTTAAGTCTTGTAAGTTTAACCCTGCACATGTTTCAAGTTGATAATTATCAACTCCAAAGACATTTGTTAGTGAAGTTCCAATTTACTCCTCTAGACAAAAATCCCTCCCCAGTCTAACACACTCCTGGTAAAACCTGCTCTGGTAAAAAGATAAGACTAGTTTTAAGGATTAAGTTAATGCTAATACAGCCTTCAGTAAGAATAACCAACATAACTGGCAACATCAAGAAGCCAATCAGGCAAGTAAAAAGCCAGCATGCTTTTTTTTTTTTAAACAAGCCAGCTCCAGCAATTTTACTAAACCTTGGTATACAGCAGAGCTCCTCAAATGCACTCCAACACACTATATGTATTCCTCTGGATTATCCAAAGTCCTCTTAGGTTGAACTCCATGGGTTTTCCACTCTGCTCCAGTCTGAGCTGCTTTCACACTGTACTTTACTGAGAGACCACATTAGCTTGATTATAAACCTAATTTCTGCCTCAGGTTGCTGCTGTAAGTGAAATAAGCTTTTCATTTGCCTTTAGCAAGTTTATTTGCCTGAAGCCCCTGAACCCTTCAGCAACAGGCAGTGTAGGGAGATGTTACAAAATCCTGACTTATGTAACCAATAAGGAACTCCCAGCCACATTAGCCATGAATTGATCCCAGCTCCCAACAGAGTAAAGCCAAGCAAAGGGGGAATGAGGGCAAAGTCGAATTGATCACACCCTGCCTCACCTCAGGACCACAGAACAGAGGAGCTGCCAGCTCCCTGTGCAGGGCCAGGAGGGCAGGAGGGTGGGAAGAGCCTGTGCACCTTCCCTGGGCCAGCAGCACCCCCCTGCCAGCTGCCAGAGCCTGTATCCAGAGGCATTTCCCTCAGCTCTGCTCTCCAGCTGCCCAGCAGCACTGGGCAGGAGCAGTGTCACACACGTGCACCAAGGTCAGACCAACAATTCCCTACAGCGTCCACAGGTGCTCTCCCACCCACAGGACTGTCATTCCAGAGTATCTGCCACTACAATTAACAGAAGCATTTTAATCCTTTCAACAAAAACTGCTTTTGCAATGCTTGAAGCTGCTCAGATCCCCCAACTCTGATTCCTCACAAGACTCGGCAAAAGTCAGAAGGCAAGTGAGCAGCATGAGAAGTCATGAAACACAGCAATAGCCAAAGTACATGTTATAAACAAGCCCTAATGTAACTGTCACCTTTCCTTTTTATTTTTTTTCCCAAAGCCTGAACAGGAAGAAGACCAAAGCAATGTGTAACTTCCTCCTGGTGTAGAATCTGAGTATCAAAACACCTCTCTAGCTAACAGAAGCTGCAGCAGCATTCTCTGTACACAAGCTCTCCAGCACAGATGGGCTGCTCTGGCAGCTCCACGCACGCAGCGAGAGGCCCAGCGGAAGAACCCAGTTGCTCCCACTGGCTGCTGTACAGAACTGGCAGCACAGAAATAACACCAGGTCTGCTCAGCACAGGTAGCACAAAGACAGCTCTGACCACCAAGGCTGGTCTGCACTGTTGTCCTCACACATCCCACCCACAGGCACTGCTCCTTTGGGAGAAGGGAGGCCTAAGCATCACTGGACTGCAGATCCAGAGCAAGTACTACCCCCCTCTTCCACAGCTACACAGGAACAGCACTATGAAATTCAGTTTAGTTATCTGGTTTTTGTGCTTATACATTATAAGCAGTAGTAATCCCCAATTCCTCTGCTACAGAAAGTGTTTTACTTGAGCAGGGCTCGACACAGCTGCTGCCTTCCCTTCCCCCTCACCCGCCGATCACACAGGGGAACCCGTGAAAGACAATGAGCTAACCTTTTCCTTGCTTTCCCATTCAAAGAACTCCAAACGGTGCCCTAGTTATCCAGTTATAGGTATTGCATTCCCCACAGATAAGCAACACAGATGGGGATGTGGCTGAATCCAAAGGGTTTCAGTTTAAACCTTAAAATGGAAGGCTCTCCTGTACATCCCTCCCATCCTGCCTTTGGATTGCTTCACACTGCTTTTCTTATAAAATACATCTAGAATAAAATAGACCATTTTTACATATATATAAAAATGCCAATTCAATTACTATAGTTCAGTGTTATCCCCAAGGACTCTGCCTGGCAGTATTGCTTACACACCAAACACTTCTCACAAGAAGAGATTTCAAGTTTCAGACCCATGATCCAATAAAAGCACCGAAACAAGAATTTGGAGCCACACTGCCCAAAATACTGTGGTGAGTAACACAGGCAGCAATCTGAGAGCAGGTCTCACCCAGCCTGAGCTCTTTTGGAGCATCTGCTTAGAGAACAGCTGCTGCTGTGTACACACATGTTACCCCAGCTCGAGCCTCTGCACAATCCCAAGAGCAACTGTGCCACCAGTGACAGAGTGAGACGGACCCTGCAGGTTCCTGTGCTGCCTCACACACCAGCAACAACACTGCTTGTTCTGCCCCTCTCCCAGCCCAGCTGAGTTCAACACACAAGAGGCTATTTCAGGTAACACTGCATCAAACCTTCACTCTTGGGATTTTCTCCTTTCCAAGTTCTCAGCACCGTGTTATCCGAGGATACAAAAATTTTGACAAAAACCTCATAGAAAGCCTTTATGGTTCAGTAAAAACTCCAACTGCCAAGATCAAAAGCCAGTGGCCAGACTGAGCCATGCACACTGATATACCATGACTGACGACACCCTTAAAAAAAAGCCAAAGCAGCAGTTTTCTCTGCCATCATGTCTCTGTGCTCAAGTCCACCGGGATTATTCCTACTCAATCCACAATCTGTAGGCTCCTGCTCCGGCCACAAGCTGCAGCAGCAAAGGTCAGAAACTGGCTGTCCCCTCGTTATCCTGACCGGGACAGCCACTACACACTCCCAGAGACCACAACAACCCTGAGATGATGATAGGAGCGCACTCCACGGGGTTTAAAATAGCCAGAGCGTAAACAGCCAGCCATGATTACTGAAGCAGTTACACTGAGACACCCACAGCAACTCCGAGTGCTCCTTCCAGCCTGTAGCTTCACGCCCATCCAACTTCCAAAGCATCTGGGCTGCTACAACAGGCAGATTTATTTCCCTCCCCATACACTGTTTTGCGGAAATGCTGCCTCCAGCCCCATCATCTCCCTCTCCTCCACAGCCACCGCACTCACTCCACTGAAACTCTCTTTGCAAAGCTCACACAAAACTGCTTTGCTGATGCTCTTCCTAGTTCCCAAGGCTTTGAAGAGTCTCATACCCCTACACAGTCCCCATTATCTCTCAGGGTTCTTTACTCTTGAGAAGCAGCAAGAAGAGTCAGTCCATAAGCACCCAAGGTTAACAAAGACTCCACACATCCAGCTTTTCTCCTGTCGCAACCAAGCCTGGAAATGCAAGTGCTCTCAGAATGTTCACTCCTGACCCTCAGCATGCACTGAACTACAGCCAAGCAGTCTTCCTGAGTTACCTGACAAAGGATTCACCCTCCCCACGACAGGCCTGCACTGCTGTATGCGCCCAGCCCCCCACAGCCACATTTACCCTATTCAGCATCCACTGCTGTGTCTCCCAAGCCTATGAACACACTGCTGAGGAGTAAGAGCTCATCCAAAGCACCTGTGAGCACACAAACACTGGGGAACAGTCCCCACAATGCCTTGAGGGCCACTAAAGTAAGGGACAGAACACTGCAGAGAAGCAAGAATCAGCTGGAACACAACTTCCTTATGTAACTCACTACTGGATCCACAGCTGGAAAATCCAACAGCCTAAAATCATACTCCACACACCTCCCTTTCCAGGGCTACCTATTTCATAAGCATAAGGAAGGCTTCAAGCTCTCTTCCATTTTCTTCACCTGAGCTTTAACCTGATCAGTAGGACACATGAAGCTTCACAAAGCCTCCAAGGTAACCTACAACCAAAGCAGAGACATCAACACAGACCGGACACTACACACAAACCAAACAGGGCCAGAGAGTGACCTATGAGGTAGTGGGTTTACAGCTGGTTCTAAAAAAAAAA